>JAAAKG020008719.1:0-21180 GCA_010014905.2 Druon quercuslanigerum
TTCACAATTATCTGCACTTGTCTGTCCCGGAACCGCACCTGTTGATTTGAGAAGAAATTTGAAGTCCGATTATTTAAAGTAAGTTAATTGAAATTTGAAAAGTCCAAACATACGCTTTTTTCTATTTTTGATGTTTTCGAAAACCGTGAAAGATTTGTTATTGTTTTGTTTTTACAACAAACATAGAAATCTCAATATAGTCCATATGTTTTTAGTTAAGATCGCGATATTAATGATTGATTTGTTAAAAATAATTTTCATTACTGTTGGGTATGTACGTGGATTTGAAAATATACTTCTTTAAGATAGAAAAGCATCTTTAAAACTTTTAAATATATATCCAACATTACTAAATTAGTTTTATTGATTTATAAAATTATTATTCATATTATTATATTTTTATATTATATTTTATATTATATTTATTTATATTATATTAATAAGGCCAGAAACGTTTCATCATAAGGGTTCAGAAACGTTCGAAAGTTTCAAAATATATTAAATTAAGTTTGAGAGGCTTTAAATGCCTAGAACTTCAAGAAAAAATATGTTATTTTCAACAAAATAGATGGATTTTAATCCAAATAGTTAAAATTTCAACCCAGAAGATTAATTTTTAACCAAGAAGATTCATTTTCTACCAGAGAAGTCGAATTTTTAAAAAAGTGGTTGCATTTTTAATAAAATACTTACATTTTCAACCAATAAGATCAGTTTTGAACTAAAATGCTGAATCTTTCCAACATAGAATGCATTTTTAACAAAGTAAGTAATTTTTTTATTTAAGTAGTTGAATGTTAAACCTTAAAAAACAAATTCTTAACAACAACATGCATTAATTAATATTTAAACAAAAAAAGATTTTTTATTTTAAATCAAAGACCAAAACAGATAATTCTTTAGATTTGTACATTTTAATCAGTTAAAATGTTTACCAATTTCAATCAGTAATTCAATAAATTGCATTTTTAAGTAAAAAAATAAATTTCTACTAACAAGAATGGGTTTTCAAATTTAAAAAAAAGAAATATTGAGCAAAAAAGATTAATGAATCAAAAATAGCTGATTCATGGCTAGAATTCAGTCACTACTTGATAGTAGTAAAAAGTTTTAAATAATTCAAATTTATTTTCGACCGTACATTTGCATTTTTAACCATAAAGTTTTAAGTTTCTACCAAAAGAGAAAAGACGAGTTTTATACCAGACAGTCGAATTTTCTACACGAAAATATGAATTTTTAACAAAAATGTTAATTTCTCATGCAAGCAAATAGTTGGATTTTCAACCATATAGCTGAATTTTCTACTCAGAAAATTAATTTTCTACAAAAGAATAACAAATTTTCCAGAAACAATTTACATTTTGGACCAGGAAGTAAATTTTTAATTTGCATGATAACTCAACTGAAATATCAAAAATTTTACTTAAAAGACTTAATTTTCAACAAAAAATAACGAAATTTCAACAAAATGGTTACATTTTCAATCGAAAAGATAAATTTTTAACAAAAATCAATCAAAAAATATTAAGTTTCTACCCAGAGACGACTTTTTGAACAAAAAAAAATTTATTGACCAAGAAAGTAAAAAATGTCTTTTAACTAAAAAAGATTAATGTTCAACCGGAAATTTAAGTGGAAAACAAGGGAAAGGAATTTTGATTTATTGTTAATATTATTCAAGTATTCACTTAAATAACTTGAAAATTTGCTTAGAAAATAAATTTAATTTTCCACTGCACACTTTTCGTTTTCGGAATATCACACTTTTAAATCCGGACTGCACAAAGTGTTGTGGATCTAGAAACATTTTAGTTCCTGTAATGGCGTCGTGCTGAAACAGAATTCAAGATCTATAATTATTTATATAATTGTTTATATTACATTATATTAGTATATATTTATTCAGAACTAAATATTTACTTTTAATACACAATAGATTTTTAAAGGTATTTTAAATTATCCCGCATTAATATTACAAACTCTCCAATGTTTCATGAAACTTTACAACTCTTGTTCAGTTAAATTTTTTAAAAATATTGTGTACACTTCCACAGGTGTATACAATATACCACACTCCTTTAATTAACTAAATTTGTAGAATAATAAATTATTTCTGAAATTTCAATGAGTAACTCCTTGCAGATAAAACACATCTTTATGTATTTTTGGACCTTTGCTTGCAAAAATTCCTATGATTGAAAACTTTCCTTATCAGTATCAATTGTGTACAGGTACGTTTTTAGTTTTCTAATTATTTTGAATTAATCTAATCAGATGTCACAAGATTACATTTAATTGTCAATATAATTTGTGATTCTTTTCGAATGGCTAGCATAAGTTTTGTCTTTCTGTAGTAACAATTTTATTTTTTCATTTAAGAGATACGGCTAAGGATGATAACTTTAAACCTTCTTATCAGAGTCACCTCGAATATTGATATGTATACTGTATAGTATTGTAGTATATAATAATTATTACTTCCTTGTTTCTATTTAAAGTTTATACACTTGCGACACTAACTAATGGTTTGAAATTTAAATATAAAAAAACTATAATTATTCGTACTAACTACTAACCGAGTATATTATCACATTGCGTATTCTTAATTTTATTTTCCCAAGCAAACGTTTTCAGTTTCCTTTTAACAAAATTTTATTCCAGACATGGATCAAATAGGAGAACCTGCACATACTCAAAAACTGGAAGGTTTTAAATATTTGGTGGTGCTGACGGAAGCCTTTGGAATTTTGTTAATCGTGCTTATGATAGCGTGGAATTATAACTACAGAGGTGGTTTCGCTTGGTCTTCAGATCCGAAACTTCAATTTAATTGGCATCCTTTGTTAATGACGGTTGGGCTCGTTTTTCTATACGCTAATGGTAAACAAATCTTCTAAATCTATTATATAATTTTTATTATTTTTCAATAAAATGTCAACCCCAATTTTCCCTTAGCAGACAACTTTCAATTTTATTTTGTAGAGGAAACCTCCCTACAGTAGACAATCATTAATTAAAAGAACGAATATTCCTAAAATATTTAATTTTTATTTTAATTTATTAACGAATGTAATGTCATAATTATTAATCTTCTTAAAAATGATATTACTAAAATGATAGTTTGATCAATATTAAATTGTGGAAATTTTATTATATAAATGTATGCAAATATTTTAAATACAGTCTTATAGATATTTTTTTAAAAACGCACTTTCACGATCTCTTCTATGAATATGTGGTCTCTATTTTTTCAAGTTTAAGGGATCGAAACTTGTCTCTGTCTCCGTATGAGTTCTGTCCTTGAACCAGAAAGTCGTGTTTTAAAATTAGTGAATATATTAAAAAGAAGAAATTTGTTTTATTTTTCTTCAATGTGATAAAGATTAATTTTTGGAAAGAATAAATTACATCTTTTACTGGAATGAAGTAAAAAAAAAATACAACAGGATAAGTTTTTATCATAGATAGAAATTCAAGCTTTCTTGATTTTGATTTCATCTAATATTTTAAATCGATTAACAGTCAAATAAACTCACAAGATCTTTTGATTGAGATGTCAATTAAAGTTAGATTTTTTTAAAGATACATTGAATTCTCAGAAATAATAAAGATAAAAATATAACTGGTTAAAAATTCCTTAATAATTAACTTCTAATTCATTTCTTTTTTTATGAATGTTATCACAACATACACATATTGCCTATTAGTTTCCTATCAAAATTTTCCTAAAGAGGATGCCTGAAAGGCCTCGAAACATGTTGGATCCTGGTAGTATACAAAAGACGAATAAATAATAAAGAAGTGAGAGTTTCATATATATATGTCTCTAATGAGCCATTTTACAATGTATTTTGAAAACATATTTCTCATATCTTAACTCTCTTTGTACAATTATTTTTCACACCTTGATGTTCTTGAGTATTTTGTTTTTAAGGGACATAATTCTTTTTTAAAAGTTTATTTAGGTTTAAAAAATATATTTTCCAATATTAAGATTCTTGGACAACCAAAAAATTAAATTAAATTAATTACTTTACAGACATAAGTGAATACTTATTTTAAAACTTATATTTTACTGAAAAAGTTCTAACTACAAATTTTTAATGTTGTTTTTGACTTTTTAATTAAGTTTTTGTTCTGAATTCACCCTTTTTCCCTCGTATTTGGCTCTATATATGGTTTCCCAAAAAACGTGTGATTTCGAATTTTGCGAACACATTACCCTAAATTTTGTCCTTTTGGTGAAAAAATATTGCCGTAATGTTTGTTCCATTAAAAGATATGGTTTAGATGTTCCGCTAAGCCATTTTATCTCTGAAAATAAATCTTCTCAGTTATAAGTTAGGTTTAAATGGAAATTTATACAAAAGGATTCTTTTACAACTTAAAAGTATGTGTTAGTTATTAAGGAATGAACCCTGAATTTTATAAATCCAATAAAAAAGTTTTCATTACTTACTACTTTCACTACAAACAATGGTCTGAAATTACCCCTAAACATTGTTTTACTGGAAAGCCATCCACAGGATTTTTTTTACAATATAAGGAAAACATTTTCCATAAAGAGTACATTAAAAATATTAAAACCTGGTAACAAAAAAAATCTAGAATCTCGAAATACACGTTTTTTAACGTTTAATCATTTTTTATCCAGTCTTATCTTTAGTAATAGCAAACTCAACGAAGGTAATAAGCACATCGAAAAGCAAAACTTATAAAAACGCAGAAATGCATTAGTGATAGGTAAAACTGCTTTAGGGGCCATTTCAGATCATTAATTTCAGAAACACACATTTTTTGGGCAACTTACTGACTTACTTTATACATTGCTAAAGATTTTTGAATTTAAAAAAATAATTCTTCATCTGCTTCAGGAATGCTGATCTATAGAACGCAAAGGAACGTAGGAAAGAGGCGACTTAAGTTGATTCATGGAGGAATAATGTTATTCGCGATACTCTTGACAATTATAGGTCAGGTGGCTGTTTTCAGCTTTCATAACCAGAGTGGCATACCGAACATGTATTCCCTTCATAGTTGGGTTGGATTATCTGCAATCATATTATTCTGCTTTCAAGTAAGTTCTTGCTAAATTAATAATAAAGGTCAAAAATATTTGAATCCTAATTTTTATTTTTATTTCATCCTATTAATTATTTACAGTGGCTTGCTGGCAGTGTTTCTTTTCTTTATCCAGGAGTTGAAGCGCCTCTGCGAACTGCTTACATGCCAATTCATGTTTACTTCGGAACTGCGGGTTTCATTGCTGTCATTACTTCATGTTTACTAGGGCTTACTGAAAAAATCATATTTGTTGACAAGTGAGTTATCCCTCTTTAAAATCGATGAGTACTTGGAATTCCAGGACTTCAAAATAATGCAAGGAATTCAGTGGAATTCAGTGCATTTAGCAGAATTGAAGAAATTTAGAAAAGTCAGAAAAATTCAAAAGGCGAATTCAGGGAATTCAAGAAATGTAGGGTATTTTAAGGATACATGAAATTAAAGGATAGAAAAAGACTCTGAAAATTAATGAAATTCGGGTATTTAGAGAATTCTGAAAATTAATGAAATTTGGGTATTTAGAGAATTCCGAGAATTCAGATAATTCAGAGACTTTAAATTTGGTTTTAAATTGAAAAATTTCAGATTCAATTTAAAAAACTGGATAATTTAAAATTAAAAGGTTTTGAACTTAAAAAATGTCGAATTTAAACAATGCAACTATGTAAAATTCTTTGGATTTCAATTTAAATCGTTTAGAATCATACAGCTTTAAAGTGGAAACCTTAATTTTTAAACAATTTTAAATTTAAATATCAAAAGATGATTTAGATTTGCGATCTTTTGTTGACAAGTCGTTTTGGTTGAATTCAACTGTGTTCGATTTCAAATAAAAAGCCTTTTTTATTGAAATCAGAACTACTTTCTTAAAAATGCATTTTTTATTGAAGATTCATAGTTTTATTTGAAAATTTATCTCTGGTTAAAAAATTAAAGACTTGTTAAAAAATCGTTTTTTGGGGGGAGAAAATTAATTTTTCAACCGAAAATTTAACTATTTGCTTTAAAATGTATATAATTTGTTGAAAATCCTTCATTTTTCATAGAAATTTATCTTCTTAGTTGAAAATTAAACTGCTGTTTAACAATCTCGTCTATTTGGCTCAGAAATGAAACATTTTGGACGATTTTTTTTTATTTGGCTGAAAAATCTTTTTTAGTCAAACTCTCAACTCTTGTTGAAAACTCGTCAGTTTGATTGATAAATTTATCTGTTTTATTAAATTTAATTTTTTTTGTCATTGTTAAAATTGCAAGTGTTTGGTTCCAAATTAATCTGTTTTGGTTGAGGAATCCAGTATTTTGTTGAGATATCATGAAATGAAATTCGTGAATGAAAACCTTTTCTTGGTCAAGTATCAACTATCAAATTATCTGTTGAGAATTCGTCTTTTTTGGTTGAAAATTCAACTACTTGGTTGACAGTTGAACTTATTTATTAATTCATAAGAAACAGTACATTCGAAAAAATTGAAACGCTTAAGTAATAAAAACTGAAATAACAACTCATTTTCTCACAGTAATTTTTTTATATTTTAAAATGATATTTTTCTAGCTAACGTCAAAAATATTTATTGAATAAATCAAGAAAAGCTGAAAGAATTAAAAATATACTAGTTCACAAGTGATAATTTGCAAATTTTCCTGTTTACCTATTTTTCATTCTTTTAGATTAAACAATTTTTGAAGTGTATTTTCATCAGTAGGAACTTTTGAGCTGCTTAAAATATTTCTTAAAGCTCTAAAAAAATTGATATTAAAATACAAAAATAAATTACTACCATCAAGCGGGGTAATTATGGACCACGGTGGGTAGACATGGATGAAAGTTATTTTTCCATATAAACTTTTTTTGTCCGAAGGTCCTGTGAGTGTGACCTCAAAAAAATTTTCACTTTTTTCAAACCCAACTGATGTTCAAACGAAACGCGATATTAAGTTGACAATTAGGAAATTAAATGAGAAGCACTCAGAAACGTTTGTCTGGTCCTAAATATGTGTAATTATAAAAAAAATTGTTACAAATTTTTTGTTTATAATTATAAAAATTTAGGAATAGACACACGTTTTCCCCAAATTTTCAAATCGACGTCTTTCATGTGAAAGTAGTTTGGGTTTGAAAAAATGTAGAAAAATTGTTGAGAGTACGCTCACATGGCCTTAAGGGGTTTTACTGTATATTCTGAGAATATTTTTTATAAAATGCTCAGAAAGTCTTATAACAAAAATAAAAATAAATCGTAAAGTTTTAAAGCATAAACGTTGATACATGATTTCCCCGGTTGACGTCACACCTATGAATAACCTGCTGCCTTTATACCTTTTTTATCGTACGCCACTTTTTAAAAAAAGATTACCCTTTAAGCAGGAGAAAAACCTGTATTAATTATTTTGTTAACGAATTTAAAATGATAAATGTAATCGTTCTATTTCAGAGATGGTGCTTATTCAAAGTTCGGTGCTGAAGGCGTTCTAGTAAATGTTATGGGATTGCTCTTCGTAATTTTTGGAGGATTGGCAGTGTACTTATCCTCTCAGGATCGCTACAGGCGACTTGCTCGTCCAGAAGATGACTTCCTTTTATCAAATAGAAATAACTAATTTTATATGCTTAAGAGTCTATATCATGTAACACAGATCTTAATATCAAATCAGCACAAGGTTTTACTGGCTGATTTAAACACATATATCACAGTTTTAATTACATTTTTTGTCATAATTTTATATTCTGAATTTTACAGCGTTTCCGGCTCATCTTTTTATTTGTCATCAATATGTTAAAGGGAATATTCCGTATTCATAATAATAGGTGCATTCACATTTTTTAACATATCGCTATTGAAAGTATAGAAATCCAGAAACGAAAATATGAGAAGGCCTTAAAGTATAATAAGATTGTCTAATCACGAAATAATAAAAAGAATTAAGAGTTACGACTGCGACGTCGAATATTTAAATGGAAATTCAATTCAATTCAATGGCAAATTCCGATCCAAATATAAAATAAGGAAATTATTTGAGCATCCAGTTAAATCTTGTAACGCAGTTGCATAATAATCAATAGCGTGGATTTATTCTCTTTTGATGAAATCTACAAATATTTGTAATTTCAATTCTAACATATGAGACTTATTATGTATCGTATCTGTTTATCTAATAACAAGTAAATCCGAAGGCTATTTGTTTTTAAGTTCTCGCACAGTAACAGGATAAAAGGAGTATTAGGATTCAGGATATTAAAAGCAAAAGGAGAATTTAAGAGCAAATGGACTTTTGAATGAAACAATGGTGTCTGAATGTCAGTGATAAAATAATATATAATCATAATTTAAACGTATTTTAAAGATTTGATATGTTATGAATATTTTAATTTAAAGATGATTTATAGATTATACTTCACTATTATCTATAGGTTCTTTTGCGAAGATTTATTGTGATTTTTATGCCAAAACTTGTAATCGAGGTAGCTAATTTTGTTTATTTTATTTACAATAACTGTTTATCTATGGTGCTAATGTTATTGAAGACAAATTTTGTCAAATTTATGTGTACTTTGCTCTACTTACAAATAAAAAACCTTGCACAATTAAGAAATTGCATTTTTGAAAAATTATTATTTCTTTATTCCACTTGAAAATAATGATAGAATATTTTTGTGACTATTTGTAAAAATCAGGGAAGAGGGAAAAAGTTTTTGTAAATATGTGATGCTGTCAATTACATTTGTTCATCAAGGTTTCTACTTTCCTTATTATTTCAATATGAAAGCTTAAAATTTAAGATTTTAAGAGATGCTTTCTGATTACATAAATTTATTAGAATTCGACAAATTAAAAGTATTAAAGGAATTTAGAGATCATTTGCAGAATTGCAAGAATCCCAAAGAAATCAAAGAAATCAGAAGAGTCACAGTCAATTTATAAGAATATAAAGAACGAGTAAAAATGCAAGCGAATTTGCAAATAATTCCGAAGAATTTAAGATAATTAAAAAATTAAGAGAATTCAAGTTAATTAACATAATTTATTTCAAGTTGATTTGAAGAAAATTCGAAGACTTCAAACGAAATGAATACAAATGGGTTTAAAAAGAATTAAATTAGATTAATGGGATAAAAAATTGAAAGAATTCAAAAGAGTTGAAAAAATGCAGGAAATTGCAAGATTTCAAATACGTTTGATAGAATAAATGGAATTCTCAAAATTAAAGAATTCAAGAGGATTAAAGAAATTCACGACAATTAACGGAATTCAAACACTTCAAAGCATGAATTGAAGAAAATTCAGAATTTGTATTTGAAGCGAATTCAGAAGAACTAAAAAAACTTTTAAGTAAATTTGATGCATTTAATTCAAGTTGATTTGAAATCAATGTAGAAAAATGAAAGAGAATAACAAATATCTAAGTAAATTTAAAGAATGCAAATCAAGTGGATTTTAGACGAATTCAGAAGAATGAAAGACAATTTTTAAAGTCAAGTAAATTTAAAGAATTTAATTCAAGTGGAGGTGAAGCTAATTCGAAAAAATTCAAGGGAATTAGAAAAATTCAAGAAAATTAAAAGAATTGAAATTAAGTGGATTTGAAGTGAATTCAAAAGATTGATCAGAAGATAGAATTAAAACATCCTGAATAAATCTATGATGTTTTAAATTAGATTTTTCTTATTAAGGTTTCTCATTTCTTCATTATTTTATTGATAAACCTTACGGTTTTAGAGAGGCTTTCTGATCAAATCATTTAAAATAATTTGAAAAATAAAAAATATTTCAAGGAAATACATATCATTTAGAGAATTTAGAGGAAATTCAAAGAAATCAGAAGATTTTAAATAGTTGATAATAATCAAAAGAATGAACAAAACATTCATTTAAATTTAAAGTTAATTTAGAAGAATTCAGAGAATGCGAGTTAATTTAATAAATTGAATTAAAAAGTGTATTCCAAGTGAATCCAAGAGAATTATCGGAAACTAAGAAAAAATTGCAAGAATTCAAGGAACTCAAAAGAATGTGCAAGTCTATGATGTTGACTTTTGTATATATAACATTTTTTTGTTTATCAATGTTATTGAGCCCTTAATTATTTTAATAATAAGGCTCGAATTCAAATTACTAAACAAGATCTTAAAATAAAAAAACGATCTTTCTTGCAAAGAAGAAATAGTGTTGATTTGAATTTGGCAGTATCTTAAGATCTTGAGAGAGGCTTTCTGATTGGCTCTTGCGTTTGTATTTATAAGGAGGAGGAGTAAAAGGAAGAACAGCTGATAAATGAATGACAGTGACAGTGATAGATGTAAAAGAGATTTTTGTGTCGTGCCGTGTTCTTTACTTATCTTTAAAAAAACTATAATTTAATCAATGATTAATCAAACAACTGGTCCTAAAACAAAATATGAATTATTAGCAGACATACAAAAGTAAGTATATCTTGCAAAATTAACATTAATTCTCTCCAAAACCTGTATACATGTATATAGTATCAGCTCCACATCGCACATCCATACGTGTTTTTATCGATCTCTATTATTATTAGTTAATTCAATCTAAAATTTAGAATAGTGAATTAAACCTTGATAATGAAGAACTGAAAATAAATTGAAAAAATGGAAGAATGCAATAATCGTTAGCAAGCAGTTTGAATTTTATAATTTAATTGACTTGATTAATTGTGCGTTGTTTACGATTTGCAAAGTCATGATATTGTTAAGGCTGGTGCTGATTAAATTTGCCATTTAAGGATTTGAGCTTGTTAGCTGAGCTGGATAAAATAAATAATTTGTTTAATTAATTCCAGACCTCGTTGGAGAAAACAGGTCGTGTGTCTCGTCCTAACCTTTTTAACGGTTGGAGCATTATTCATAACTCGTGCTTGGGTCGGAATTTCGACCGCAAGATATACGAGGGACAGGGTATTTGTTGTGGGAGAAAAAATAGAAAATGCCCAGATTACTGCGTGGTTACAACGGGCTCGGATGTATGCCCAATCGACGAAGGAGAACCAGAATGCGGCCAGGAACACAGCCTTCGAATCAAGCTATGATTCTTCCCAAAAGTCAACAGGGTAAATAATAATAATCATAGCAGCTCATTATCTCACATCTAAATTCTAGAATCTAAGTAAAGCAAGATAAGCGATCGATAAATTTATTAATCAGCAAACGTACATCCATGTGAGGGCGGAAACTAAAAAGTTAAAATAATTATGTCCCTGGAATATTATATAATTTATATTATAATATTATATTAGTATTTTTTGAAGGTCTGGCGGCGCTAAGCCGATTTCAAGCCAAAGAGATGAATTTTCATCACATAACGTCAAATTTAAAAAAAACTAATTTTAACTAAACAGTTGCATTAACAATCAAATAGATGACATTTCCAGTAGAAGAGCCGAAAAGACGAATTTTTTCGAAGATAGTTAAATTTTTAAGAAAAAATTACTTTTTAACCAAGAAAGATAAATTTTGAACCAAGAAGGAGGATTTTTCTATCATAAAAGATGAATTTTCAATCCAAAAGGATGAATTTTTAATAAAATAGTTCAATTTTCCAAAAGTAATTAGATTTTTACCAAAATACTTGAATTTCTAACCAAATAGTTGAAAAAATATATTACAAGAAATTTGAAATACAAGAAAAATACAGGAATTTTATAACAAATAGATGAATTTTCGGCCAAGAAGATTAATGTTCTATCAAAAGACGAACTTCCAGCTTATCCAATATACATGATAAAATTGTAACCAAACATGGAATAATTAAATTTAACAATAAAAAAATTAATTTTTAACAGAAAAATAATTTTCAACCAAAAAGTTGAATGAATTTTAAGTCAAATAATGGACTTTTAACCAAAAACAATAAATTTTTAACGAAGAATGTAACCATTGATATTTCATCCAAAAATTGCATTTTTAAACAAAAAGGATACATTTTTAACCAAGAAAGTGAAAATTTCAACAAAATACATTAATAGTTTAATTTGAGTTTAAAAAATTTGTTTTCAATCAAACATAAAACAAATTTTCATCGAACTAGTTTAATTTTCAACGAAAGGGGTAAATCTTCAACTAAAATAATTAATTTTTAACAAATTAGTTAAATTTCTGATAAAAACTATGAGTTTTTAACAATACAGTTGCATTTTAAACAAAATAATTAAATTTTCAACCAAATAATAATAGAATTTTTAACCGAACTTGATGAATCCCGAGCCAAAAATATAATAGTAGCCTTTTCAATAAAAAAAATTAACTTTTACCCAAAAATATAGCTGTATTTTCTTATTGGCTCAAAGTTTTAAATGTTATCTAAGATCGTAAAATTATTTTCACTTATAATCCCCCCCGCCATATTTATCAACCTTTATTTTTAGCCTCCTGCCACTTAAAAGAAATTACCGCCAGGCCACTTTTTCTTTTAGGGCTACATTTGGGATAATTTTTCTGAATTACAGGATTTTATTAAGCCTATTTTTTATGTCATCTAGTAACAAACCAGCTTTTCATTAATTTTATAGCTTAGGACAACGTACCCTGAGCCATGAAAAACAGGGAAAAGCCAGGGAATTGTGTGTGATAAGAAAAGTCAGAGATTTAAAACAGTAAAATGAAAGTCATGGAATTTCCTTAAAAATATAATTCACTAAATGTCAAGAATAATCAAGGCACCGTCAGTTTAAGTCACTTTTTTAAAGGAGAATATTGCTTTAATCACTTTTCTTTCAATAAGTTGACTCATGGATGCACTATTGAGTTTCAAATATTTCTACATTTTTTTAAATTCTTTTTAAATATTTCAGGGCATTTTAAAAGTTTCCTACAATTTTTAAACAGATTTTAATAATTCGAAGGCATTTTAATGTATTGTTAGGATTTAGAATATTAAAAAATTCTCAGGAATTTTAAAAAGCTTTCAAAAGTTGCAATGGATTTCAACCAATTTCGAAGCATTTGAAACAGTTTGGGTATTTGAGAAGATTCCAAGGAAATTTCGAGAGCTTTAAGAAATTTAAAGGGACCTCTGAAGATTTCAAAACGTTTGAAATATTTTAGGAAATTTTTAATTTCCTTCAATAATATAAAGTGATTCTAAAGGATTTGAATATTAAAAGGAATTTGAAAAGATTCTAAGGCATTTTTAAGAGATTTAAAACATTTCAAAGCATTTCCAACAATTTTAATTTTTTTTTGTGATTTGAAAAAAAGGTTCGTGTGGTTGTAAAAAATTTCCTAGAATTTTGGAAGATATGGAAGAATTTTACAGGACGTATGAGGTTTTAAGATATTTAAACAAAATGCCAAGGGGTTTTATTAGATTTCCCAGGATTTAAAAGATTATAAGAGATTTTAAAAGATCTCAAATTATTTTAATAAGATTTTCCAGGATTTCAGGAAATATCAGATCAACAACAGATTTAATAGAATTTCATGGGATTTTATAATATTTTAATGGATTTCAAAGGATTTATTTACAAGAATTAAGGGATTTTTAATTCTTTAAGATTCTCTTGATTGAGTTTTAATTCATTAAGTTCTGCTCAATTCAATGGGTTTTTGAATTTTTTAAAGTTTTTAATTCCTCTTCAAGTTTTGATTTTAATTTCTTGAACTTTAATTCCCAGGGATTTGATCAAATTCTTTTGAATTCACTTGAATTTTTCTAAACACATTTCAAACTTACTCGACTCAACAAACTTTTTTATATTTAAAATTTCTGTTTCAATTCGCTTGAAGTTTTTTTATTCACCTTGAATTTTTATTAATTTCATTGAATACTTCTCGTTTACCTGTAATTCCTTTAAATTTCCTCCAGTTTAACTGAAATCAATCACATTTTTGGTTTTTGTTGTTGTATTTTTTCCAATTCATTTGCCTTCTTTTGAATTTAACTTGATTAGTGTTGAAGTCTTATGAATCGAATTCTTTTGAACACAATAAATTGCATATAAGAAAATCTTATGTTGGACGTGTTTTATTCGTGCTCTTGGTAAGAGAAAATTTGATATTTGCAGCCGGGGAAATATCGTGAAATAATCGGGAATTTGGTGAGCGAAAATTAGTAGACACCCTGTCATTAAAGTTCTGTAAAAACCGAGCAAATTCCTAGAAATATTTGAAATTCCTTAAAATCTCGTGAAATGTCTTGAAATACCTTAAAATCCCTTGAAATTAGTGGAAGTATTGGGAAATGTGTAGAAATCTTTAAAAATACCATAAAATCTTCTGAGAAACCTTAAAATCTGTGGAAGTCCCTCAAAATCCATTGAGATCATTTAGAATCCTTAAAAATTCCCTGATATGTATGACTATTTTGAAATCCTGTAAAATGACTTGAAATCTGTGAAATTCCTGGATATAATTTGAAACCCTGCGTTAAATAAATAAATAAATCTTTCGCATCTAGTTTATCTTTTTTTTGCATCAATTCATTCAGTTTTTAATATTATTTATTTCAATACTCATTTTGTTATAATGATTGGTCTTGAATCGCGAAAAAATTAAAAGAAACTCGTTTTTTCCGATAATGATCTTTGTAAATGAAACACCCGAAATATTTTTTAGGAAAATCATCGTCTGCTATTTCTCCATACCACAAGACATGAACACGTCGCAAGGGCTCATTCCGTCGTACATTGACCCTCATATTTGTACGCATATTATCGTGGGTTTTGCAAGGGTTTTAAATTGCTCTCTCAACTTGGGCGAGTACTCATGGGTTTACAGACAAATCGCCAATCTTAAAAGCCATGAGCCCAATCTCAAGGTGATGGTCAGTGCTGGCGGAATAAACGAGCTCAATTCTGGATTCCCAGAAATGACAAAGACACATGCTAATAGGAAAATGTAAGTACTCCTTAAAATTGTTGTCAAATGAAAAATAAATATCGGCTTTTAATATTTATTTCAAATTTATTTTTATAGTTTTATCAGATCAGTCCTAAATATCACAAAAACCTTCAATCTTGATGGACTTGACCTGGATTGGGAGTTTCCAGCTTGGCTAGGATCAAATGATAACGAGAAGATTCATTTTATTCAGCTACTTCAAGAATTGAGAAAAGAATTTAACAGAAGTGGTCAAAAGTTGCTTCTTAGTGCTGCTGTTGCAGCTCCAGAAGCTATTGTTGATCAGAGTTATAACGTTCCAGCAATCGCTGAGTAAGTCAAAACTGAAAAGCCAACTTGAGAATGAAAATTTCATGTGCTTGGAAAATTAATATCCAATGATTAATTCTTTTAGACACGTCGACTTCGTAAATTTGATGTCCTACGACTATCACTCCTATGTCTGGTACTATCCTGTGACTGGACTGAATTCGCCTCTCTTTTCTCGTTCAACAGAAAGTGGATATTTGTCAACTCTAAACGTAAATTATTCCGCAAACTACTGGATTTCCAAGGGAATGCCTAAAGATAAAATAGTCATAGGCATTCCAACCTACGGTCATTCCTACCAATTAGAGAATCCACGGAATCATGATGTACAAGCTCCTGCAAAAGGAGTAGGCAGACTTGGCGATGATAGTTTTGTCCCCTACACCACTATATGCCAATTTCTGCAAAGTGGCGCAGAGTCAACATTTCTAAATGATAGTCGTGTACCTTATGCTTACAAGAATGAAGAGTGGATTTCTTACGACGACGTTACGAGCGTCATTGAAAAAGTAAGACTGGCATTTAAATATAAATTTGACTGAGGGTTTTCTAATTTAATGGGCCGTTCAAAAATGAGCCATTCAAAGTTTTTAAAGTAGAAGCCTAATAATTAAAACAAAAGGGTTAACCGCTACTGATTTCAGGTGTAGTTTAAATTCACTTGAAATCTTATAAATTTCTTGCATGTTTTTTTATCACTTGGATTCCTATAATTCTCTTTCATAATTCTGAATTCTTTCAGTTTTTTAAATTACAATAATTCTCTAGGATTCGGTTCACATCCACTTTAATTAAATTCGTTTTAATTCTTCTGAATATTCTTAACCTTGGCTTGAATTTCTTTAAACTGTTTTCAATTCGCTTTAAATCTCCTGATTTTCTTGAATTCCTTTAATTCTTCTTAATTATTTTTAATTATTTAAATTCCGTTACTTATCTTGAATTCGGTCCAAAACACTTGAATTATATTCTTTAAACTAAAAAAATTCTTTTTATATATTCTAAATTTACTTCTCAACGACTTAAATTTCTTTCAATTTCATTCAATTCGCTTTAAATATTATAAATTCCTTGATTTATTTCAATTGTTTAAGTTTCTTTAATTTTCTTGAATTCGCTTCAAATACAATTGAAGTACATTTTTTAAAATTATTTAATTCTTCTAAATTTTCTTAACGTCTGCTTGAATTTATTTGAACTTTTTTCAGTTCACTTGAAATCGTCTGAATTTCTTTACTTTTTATAATCTCTTGAATTCCTTCAATTCTCTTTAATTACTTTGAATTCTCTAAACTGTTTAAATCCCGTTAATTATCTTGAATTAGGTTCAAATCCGCTTGAATTAAATTGCGTTTCTTTAAATTTTATTAAATTTGCTTGAAGTCTTCTAAATTGCTGTATTTTCTTGAATTCGCTTCAAATCCAATTGCATTAAAATAATTTTTAATATTTTTAACTTTTCTGAATTTGTTTCTTATCTTATTGAATACCTTTAAACTTTTTTCAATTCGCTTGAAATCTTCTGTATTACTTCAACATTTTTATTCTCTTGAAATCTGGAAATCCTTAGATTTTTTTGAATTCCTTTGATTTTCTTGCATTCTTTAAATTCTCATTTATTTTTTGAATTAATTTGGTTCCTTGTCCTTCTTTGCGTTTTATTGAATTCTTTTAATTATCTTGATTTTTTTAGTTCCTTAAATTCTTTGAATTCTGATGAATTGGTTTCAAATATACTTCAATTTAATAGATTTCTTAGTGCATAAATATTAAAAAAATTAAAAACAGATTAATCTCAAAATTTATAGTGGTTAACCCTTTGTTACAATGTGAAGATATGCTCTTGAAACTGAAATAGAATTTTTTCTTTCAGGCAAAGTGGATTATGTCAAACGATTTTAAAGGTGCTATGATTTTATCTTTAAACTGTGACGACTGGAATGCTACCTGTTCTAAAAATGAAACGTTTCCTTTGATTCGAGCCGTCAAGCTTGTCCTTAACTGAAAAGTAGATAATTTAAAATATCTGTGATTCAATTTTCAAAGTAGCTACTCTGGTACAAATATTATTTATATAAGGCGTTATAGGCAGTATTTCATTTTCTGAATTGCATTGAATTTAATACAATTCATTAAGTGTTGGAGGCATTCCAATTTGTATTTACGCGTAAATTGCAGCCAAAGAAAAAAATATTGCATTTGAAAGTGAATAAATTTATCAGCATTTACTAGTTAAATTTTACAACATATAAAAATGTGCAATAATCTGACTTCATTTGACTTACTAAATTTTAGAATGTAATATCAACTGCAATATTATTTTTAGATATTAAAGACAGTGATTTTAACTATTTATGAAAGAGAGATGAAGAAAGAGATGCAGGACTGGGAACTTGAGAAATAACGCAGGAATCTTTGTTTCCCATAAGTAATTGTTATATACTTTTGTACGTATATTAAGTCCATCACAGTATTATTTCAGATACATTGAACTTGACGAATGAAATAAAATGTTTCGCCATACATTGAAAGAAATATATACAAGCATTACGAAAAAAAATAAAAAATTGTTCCTCAAATTTAGTCTTTTTTTTTTATTTCTATAAAAAGATCTCATACGTCGAAGTTCCCTTCCAATAATTTAATACATAATCCAGTTAGTTTTGATCGATTACGCAAACATTTGGTTTTTTCCGGATGTAGAATCTTCGTTTTGGGAAAATGGAAACTTGTGTGAATAATATTTTAGTCACGCGTGATACTAAAAGGGTCAGATATACCAATACAACCAAACAGTGCTGAGGAAATCTGGGTAATGTTTTTCACTCAATTTTACTGAAGTGCAAGGGACTCGATATCGAAGAGTGAACATAAAAAATGAAAACGACGATCGCAGAAACCAACGATATTAGTCAAAAAATCTGATAAGTCCTGGAATCTATAATTCAAATACTTTCGAAATCCCTGCGATAAAGCGACGAGAATTAAAAGATTTATCGAAGGGTACAGACTTGTTCTTTCCACATTCTCTATTTCAAAATTTAAAAAAATTTCCATTCTCATTGTACACAATCATTTTCTCTTTTTGCCAGAGAAATTTCCAAGAATTATTTCTGTACAGCCTAAGTTATAACAAATATTTTTAAATAATTACGTTACTTTGTTAAGAAGGCGCTCTTTGTGTGTTATATTACTTTGTAATTCTACCTCGTAAAGCATCGATTTCTACCGCTATATTCAGTCTATAGGATATTCGGCGAAAGAATCGCATTTGAAGGTGTCACGCAGAAAAGCGAGACTAAAGACCTTTTTGAAGCAGAGCGGGTAGAGATTTTGGAAAATTGTTTAAACTATTTTAATTTTAGGTCGAAAAATTTGAAGTTATGGCCTGTAATTAGATTACGTGTGCGCTAGTGCACAGTAAATTGACGGGATACATTTTACAGAGTGTCTACCAGACGGATTTTAATTCTTTGGAAAACTCCCTATTCCAACTGAAAATCATAATTCTTTTTTAAAATTCCCGGTTCCACGGCAAAATTGTATTTTTCGCGTGTGGACAAGTTACTAATCCAAGAGAGAATTATAATGTTCTTAACGAAAATATCCTTTTTGAAGCCTAAATTATCAAAAGAATGCCCTGTTCAAAGACTTAAGTTATAATCATTTTTTGACTTGAAAAAATATATATTTACCATTTCAGATAAATACTAATTTACTAGCTTGATTTACACCCGATTTCAAAATTCCAAAAAATATAAAAAATTGCAAACATCACTTAGATTATTGTCATTATCGACAATAAAGTCTTTTTCATTGTTTGTTCCATGCCTGAACAAACTGAGAGTAGTCAAATATCAAAACACTTTTGATATTAATTATAGTACGAAAAATTCCGGTCACGGAATCAAACTCCCATTCATTTCCCGATCAGGTAGGCACCCTGATTTTACTACGTAGCCTGAAACAAAACTGAGCCCAACTCTATTCCGGACTGATTTTGGTCTTCTACGTAAGACTCACGAGCTTTTCTAATTTTGAGATCAGACCTAAGATAAATCTCTAGGGTAAAAATAAATTTATTTTATCTAAAGGGTACTTGAGAGAAAACTGAATTGTACTAATTAAAATACGATAGATAGGAATATCTCGATTGAATGATCCTGCATTCGCCGATCCTTCCGCCAGACTGCCGACTGCAATTCTTTGGAGCAAGGATTCTTAAGGTAAACAATTACGAGACCCTCGCCTCCAGATTCAAGTTTTATGTAAATGGCCACTGGATTGTGATACAGTCTCTCAATTTAAACTCGGTTGTAGATTATTGTCCCACTCAACTTCGATATTCGGCCACTTGGTCTGCAAACAGGTCAGCATGTTGTTGTTTGAAACACACTTGAGATTGCTCTCTAGAAGAACTACCTGACCTTTATGATAGACAATTTTGTTCTCTGGATTGCTGCGAGATAATCCGTTGTAATGGTATAGAGTGAAGGTGTCCGGACCCGTTGGCTGTTGCTCCGAGAAAAACTCCTCCATGAATGCACTGAAGAGGATTATACCAAGACTCTCCTTATCTAGTTTTTGCTTGATTATGTCCACACTGAAACAATATTATTTTTAAAAAGACTACACGAAACTTTGTTAATGCAAAATCGAAATTTTCTAACACTTTTCTCGATTACTTAAATTTGCAAGTTCAAGCTTTCAAAAATAAACAATATATCGCAAAATAATCTCCAAATTATCGAATTTAATGCGGGATAATTTAAAATTTTAAACGTTTAAAATTGAAAATTAAACATTCAGGGTTCAAATCGACTAGAAAGTCTGAAAAAAAGCTGCACAATATTACGAAAAAGTCGCATCCAAATTTTAAATAACAGAAATAATAACTTTGTTCATTTAGGAAGCAGTGTACCAGGGTGACTAATTTGTTTACACAAAAAAAAGCAAAAACAAATTGTAACAAAAAAAAACTTTTTAAAATTGTAAAAATTTAGAAACAAACAAAGGTTGCTTAGTGCTTCTTAATTAATTACCAAAAATTTTAACTCGATATCGTGTTTCGTGTAAACGTAAGTTGGGCCAATTTTTTCATATATAAACTGAATTGTAAATTTAAATACACAAAGTGGAACTCTTTTGAATTTTAAACTTTTATAATGGACGCTTTAAAGGTTTTTAATTAATTTCTCAATAATTGACAAGTATAAAATGAAAGTTTTTAATACTTTTCCATTGCAAATTTTTTATTTAAATGCCGTCAAACTGTAAAATATATTTTTTTAACTTTTAGAAATCGTACAACTCAAAGATTTCTCGCTAAATAACATAAATACAAAATATAATTTTTAATGTTATAAATTAAAGAAAGAATCAATAAATTTGGAAATTTTTTAAATTATGCAATTTTAAGCAATTATACGTTAGAAAAATTAAAAATTGAACGATCAACATTTTCTTTTAAATTATATACGTTTTCGATTAAAGTTAAATTAATTATATTTCACGTGGCTACAAATTGATAAGTATTCACTTACATCAAAATATGTTTTTGTTTTGAAATATTTTTAAGCATTCTCTTGATCTTTAAAAACATTATTATCTTGATATCTTTCAAAATAATTTAAAAACTTTAGAATTTTGTTTCGAAATCTTCAAAAATCTAGATTTTGTTTAGAATTGTTTTGAAATGTTTTCCCATTTAAAATTATTCTAAAAAAATTAAAGCTTCTAAATAACTTTTAAAATGATTATAATTTTTCATTTTTGACCATTTTTGAACTCGTTTGAAGTTTTAAATTAGGTATGAATCAAAATTCATTAAATTTCAACAATTTAACTCACAAACTGTACACTTTAAAAAAAGATCATGCAAGGCGACATTTTATTTGCAAGAAATTCTATGAATGAAGGAATTCAAAGTATTGAGCAGATTTGAAGAAATT
>JAAAKG020008730.1:4862-21180 GCA_010014905.2 Druon quercuslanigerum
AAAAAAAAAATAATTTTTTACCAATCAAGACGAATTTTCGACAAAAGTCAAGAATTCTGAACCAAAAAGTTAAATTTATAACTAAGAAGAAGCGTTTTTAAACAAAAAGATTAATTTACTATAAAAAAAGACGATTTTTCAAAAAAAAAAATCAAATACTCTCAAATAACAAATTTAATTTTTGAGAGAAAATAAAATTTTTTTAATTTTTGAAAACGCTGTTCAACTATTAAACCTAGTTATTGAATGTTTGAATACAAAAATTATGTTTCAAGAAAAACGAACAATTTTCTACTGAAAAAACAAGTTTTTCATAAATTTTAAGAATTTTTAAATAAAAAGTTAAATTTTCAACTGAAAACAAGAATTTTCAATAAAAAAAAATAATTTTTTACCAAACAACACTAATTTTCGATAATAGTCAAGAATTCTGAACCAAAAAGTTAAATTTGTAACTAAGAAGAAGCATTTTTAAACAAAAAGATTAATTTACTATAAAAAGAAAACAGATTTTAAATAAAATTCGAAAATTATCAAACAAAAATATTTTATTTTTAAGAGAAAATGAAATTTTTTTAATTTTTGAAAACGTTCAAATTTTAAACCTAGTTATTCAATGTTTGAACAAACAAATAATGTTTCAAGCAAAAAGATAAATTTTTTACTAAAAAAAAACAAGTTTTTCACAAACTTTAGGAATTTTTAAATACAAAGTTAAATTTTCAACTGATTACAAGAACTTTCAATAAAAAAAAAATAATTTTTTACCAATCAAGACGAATTTTCGACAAAAGTCAAGAATTCTGAACCAAAAAGTTAAATTTATAACTAAGAAGAAGCGTTTTTAAACAAAAAGATTAATTTACTATAAAAAAAGACGATTTTTCAAAAAAAAAAATCAAATACTCTCAAATAACAAATTTAATTTTTGAGAGAAAATAAAATTTTTTTAATTTTTGAAAACGCTGTTCAACTATTAAACCTAGTTATTGAATGTTTGAATACAAAAATTATGTTTCAAGAAAAACGAACAATTTTCTACTGAAAAAACAAGTTTTTCATAAATTTTAAGAATTTTTAAATAAAAAGTTAAATTTTTAACTGAAAACAAGAATTTTGAATTTTGAAATCTGAACCAAAATGTTAAATTTGTAACTAAGAAGAAGTATTTTTGAACAAAAAGATTAATATACTATATAAAAAAAAGAAATTTTGAATAAAATTCGAATATTATCAAACAACAAAATTTAATTTTTAAGAGAGAAAGAATTTCTTTTAACTTTTAAGAAATCAGTTCAACTTTATAACCCAGTTGTTTAATTTCTAAGCAAAAAGATGAATTTTTTAAACAAAAAGATTAATTTCCTACCGAAAAAATGAGTTTGTAACGAAGTTAAAGAATTTTGAAATAAACAGTAAAATTTTCGGCTGAAAACAAGAATTTTTAGACAAAAAGATTAATTTATTACCAGAAAAGACGTATTCAAAAAAAATCAAATAGTCTCAAACAATACATTTAATTTTTAAGAGAAAATGAAATTTTTTAATTTTTGAAAATGTAGTTTAACTTTTAAACCTATTTATTACATTTTAACTTAAAAGATAAAGTTTAACAAAAAAATTAATTTCCTACCGAAAAAAACAAATGTTTAACATAATTTAAGAATTTTGAACTAAAAAGTTGGATTTTAAACCAAAAAAATACGACTTTTCAACCAAATTCAAGAATTCTGAACCAAAAATTAAAATTTTCAAACAAAAAGATTAACTTGCTATAAAAAAGATGAATTTAAAAAAATCAAAAACTCTCAACAATAAATTTAATTTTTATGACAAAATTTAATTTTTTTAATTTTTGAGAACACAGTTCAACTTTAAAACCTAACTGTTCAATTTTTAAACAAAAGATGAATTTTTCAACAGAAAGATTAATTTCCTTCCCGAAAAAAAACGAATTTTTAACATAATTTATGAATTTGTAACTAAAAAGTTTGGTTTTAAACTAAGAAGAAGCATTTTTTAACAGAAAGATTAATTTACATGTTAAAAATTACGAATTTTGAATAAAATTCCAAAATTCTCAAACAAAAAATTTAACTTTTAAGAAAAAGAATTTTTTTAATTTTTGGAGAAAGCAGTTCAACTTTAAAACCTAATTGTTTAATTATTAATCAAAAAGATGAATTTAAAAAAAAAAGAATAATTTACTATAAACAAGACGAATTTAAAAAAAATAAAAAACTCTCAAACAATAAATTTAACTTTTAAGAGAAAATGAACATTTTTAATTTTTGAGAACGTAGTTCAACTTTTAAACCTATAGGTTTAAAAGTAAAAAAATAAATTTTGAAAATAATTTATAAATTTTGAACTAAAAAGTTGAATTTTCAACTAAAAAGAAGCTACTTTTGAACAAAAAGATTAACATACTATAGAAAAGACGAATTTTCGAAAAAAAATCAAATACTCTCAAACAATAAATATAAATTTTAAAAAAATACAATTTTTAAAATTTTTGAGAACGTAGTTCTACGTTTAAACCAAGTTGTTAAATTTTTAACCAAAAAGATAAAGTTCTAAACAAAAAGATTAATTTTTTTCGAAAACAACGCATTTTTAATAAAGTTTAAGAATTTTGAAATAAAAAATTAAATTTTCAACTTAAAAGAAGCATCTTTAAACAAAAATATTAATTTACTACCAGAAAAGACGAATTTTCGACAAAAGTCAAGAATTCTGAATCAAAGGGTTAAATTTTTAACGAAAAAGAAGAATTTTTAAACAAAAAGATTAACTTATTATAAAAAAGACAAATTTTAAAAAAATTATAAACTCTAAAACATTAAATATAATTTTTAAGAGAAAATGAAATTTTTTTATTTTTTTAGAGTAGTAGTTCACCTTTTAAACCTAGTTGTTAAATTTTGAACCAAAATGATGAAGTTTTAAACAAAAAAATAAATTTTCTATCAAAAAAAAATTCTACCCAAACAAAAAATTGAATTGAAGAAGATTTTTTTAATAAAGTTTAAATTTCCACTAAAATAATGAGTTTTTAAATTAAAATATTAATTTACTTACAACCACGACGAATTTTTAATCAAATTCAAGAATTCTGAACTTAAAAAATGAATTTTAAACAAAAATACAAATTTTTTAACAAAAAGATTAATTTATTACTAGTAAAGGCGAATTTTTAATACAATTCAAGAACTCTGAACCAAAAAGTTAAATTTTCAATTAAAAACAAAAATTTTTAATCAAAAAGATTAATTTACTATCAAAAATTACGATTTTTTCAATAAAGTTAAAGTTTAAACTAAAAAGAGGACTTTTTTAATAAAAATAATTATTTACTGTCAAACACCAGGAATTTAAAAAAAAATTCAAGAATTCTGCACTAAAAAGTTGAATTTTCAACTAAAAAACACGAATTTTTAACAAAAAGATTAATTTCTTACTAGTGAAGACGAATTTTTATTAAAATTTAAGAATATTTACCCGAAAATTTGAATTTTTAACTAAAAAATATGATATTACTACCAAACAAGACGAATTCAAGAATTCTGAACGAAAAAGTTAAATTTTCCACTGAAAAGAAGAATTTTTCATCAAAAAGATTAATTTACTATCAAGAAAGAAGATTTTTTTAATAAAGTTGAAGTTTGAACTCAAAAGATGACTTTCTAAACAAAAATAATTATTTACTGCCAAACACCAGGAATTTTTTAAAAAATTCAAGAATTCTGCACTAAAACGTTAAGTTTTCAACTAAAAAAGACGAATTTTTAAACAAAAATATTAATTTATTACTAGTGAAGACGAATTTTTATTAAAATTCAATAATATTCACCCGAAAATTTGAATTTTTAACTAGAAAATATGATATTACTAACAAACAAGACGAATTCAAGAATTCTGAACCAAAAAGTTAAATTATCAACTAAAAAGAAGAATTTTTAATCAAAAATATTAATTTATTAACAAAAAAGAAGATTTTTTCAATAAAGTTGAAGTTTGAACTAAAAATATGACTTTTTAAACAAAAATATTAATTTATTACCAAAAATCACGAATTTTTTAAAAAATTCAAGCATTCTGAACTAAAAAATTGAATTTTCAACTTAAAAAGACGAATTTTTTAACAAAAAGATTAATTTATTGCTAGTAAAGACGAATTTGTAATACAATTCTAGAATTCTAAACCAACAAGTTAAATTTTTCATCAAAAAGATTGATTCTGAACTTAAAAATTGAATTCTCATCTAAAAACCTATATTTTTTAACAAAAAGAATAATTTTCCACTAATGAAAATGAATATTTAATAAAATTCTTGAATTCTCAACCAAAAAGTTGAATTTTTAGCGAAGAAATATGATATTACTACCAAACAAGACGAATTCAAGAATTCTGAGCCAAAAAGTTAAATTTTTAATGAAAAAGAAGAATTTTTAATCAAAAAGATTAATTTACTATCAAAAAAGACGATTTTTTCAATAAAGTTGAAGTTTGAACTCAAAAGATGTCTTTTTAAACAAAAATATTAATTTACTATCAAACACCATGAATTTTTTAAAAAATTCAAGAATTCTGAACTTAAAAATTGAATTCTCATTTAAAAATCTATATTTTTTAACAAAAAGAATAATTTACCACTAATGAAAATGAATTTTCAATAAAATTCTTGAATTCTCAACCAAAAAGTTGAATTTTTAGCGGAGAAATATGATATTACTACCAAACAAGACGAATTCAAGAATTCTGAGCCAAAAAGTTAAATTTTTAATTAAAAAGAAGAATTTTTAATCAAAAAGATTAATTTACTATCAAGAAAGAAGATTTTTTTAATAAAGTTGAAGTTTGAACTCAAAATATGTCTTTTTAAACAAAAATATTAAATTACTATCAAACACCACGAATTTTAAATAAAATTCAAGAATTCTGAACTAAAAAATTGAATTTTTAACTTAAAAAGACGAATTTTTTAACAAAAAGATTAATTTATTGCTAGTAAAGACGAGTTTGTAATAAAATTCAATAATATTCACCCGAAAATTTTAATTTTTAACTAGAAAATATGATATTACTACCAAACAAGACGAATTCAAGAATTCTGAACCAAAAAGTTAAAATTTTAACGAACAAGAAAAATTTTTAATCAAAAATATTACTTTGCTATCAAAAAAGACGTTTTTCTAAAATAAGGTTGAAGTTTTAACTAAAAAGATGTCTTTTTAAATAAAAATATTAATTTACTACCAATCACGATGAATTTTAAATAAAATTCTAGAATTTTGAACTAAAAACTTAAATTTTCAAATAAAAACCTCAATTTTTAAATAAAAAGATTAATCTACTACTAATGAAGACGAATTGTCATTAAAATTCAAGAATATTCACCTGAAAATTTGAATTTTTATATAAAAAATATGATATTATTACTATACAAGACGAATTCTAGAATTCTGAACCAAAAAGTTAAATTTTCCGCTAAAAAGAAGAACTTTTAATCAAAAAGATTAATTTACTATCAAGAAAACTAAAAAAAAACTAAAAAGATGAATTTTTAAATAAAAATATTAATTTACTACCAATCACGATGAATTTTAAATAAAATCAAGAATTCTGCACTAAAAAGTTGAATTTTCAACTAAAAAAGACGAATTTTTTAACAAAAAGATTAATTTATTGCTAGTGAATACGAATTTGTACTAAAATTCTAGAATTCTTAACCAAAAAGTTGCATTTTTATCGAAAAAATATGATACTACCAAACAAGACGAATTCAAGAATTCTGAACTAAAAAGTTCAATTTTCCACTAAAAAGAAGAATTTTTAGTCAAAAATATTAATTCATTGCTAGTAAAGACGAATTTGTAACAAAATTCAATAATATTGACCCGAAAATTTGAATTTTTAACTAAAAATATGATATTACTACCAAACAACACGAATTCAAGAATTCTGAACCAAAAAGTGACTACCAAAAAGGACGATTTTTTAAATAAAGTTGAAGTTTCAACTAAAAATATAAAATTTTAACCAAGAAGAGAAATTTTATACCAAAAACATTCGTCATCTGTAAACATACTGAAAAGCCACATGTACTTTTAGAAAGAAACAAAATTCTCTAAACTCTAAAAAGGGATAACTTAATATTCCCCCACCCCTCGCCCCTCGCTTTACCAACTGTAGGTTTTGTGAGAACCCCCTCTCCTGGCTAAAGTGGTCTACATAGTTTATGTATCTGGACGATGCCGAGCCCCTAGCTCTCGCCAATAATCGCAGCCATTGTTCTCTTTTGACCATTCCGTTACGTCCGCTGGACTCGTGTCTGATGCTGCTGCCTATTTAATTTAAGCACTTCTGCAATCGTCGCGTCGCCGCATGCCACTGAAAAGCGGATCTTTTATTTAATGCTGTGAAATATTCGGCTGCTGGGGGAAAATGAACTTTGGTTTGATGCTCAAGAATTTACGAGATTTGTGTACTGTATATATTTATATATTCCGTTGGGACACGAGACACGAGCCACGAGCCACGAGGCTGTTTCAAATTTAAGCACTTCGCTTCTGTAGTCGCATATGTCGTTGACAGGATCGTTTATTTAATAGTCGGACGACGGAAATATTCAAGCATTGGGGGAAAGGGAATTTTTATTCGGCTCTTGACAATTACATCTTATATTTTACCTTCATGTGTTCCGTTGAAGGCCATTTTTTGTCATTGAAGGATTCGCCCATCCCATCCGTTCAAAACGGAAAACTTTCTTTTATTCATCGAAATATCGAGGAATTGGGAAAGAGTGATGAGTGGTATTATTATTGTTGGCTCGGAAATTCCTGGCATATGGAGATCGGGAAATGTAATAATTTCACCGAATGGTGATGCAATTACTCTTATAAAAATCGGTTATATTCTTTTATTCTGCTTTTGACAATGTAATAATTTAGTTTCTCGCAAAAAATTATTTTAATGTTAGAAAAGTTAGGGTGACCAGATCAGTGGCCCAATCTTTGGACACTTATCAGTGGCTGGCGATTATTTATTTTCTCTTATAGGCAAATAGTTTTAATTTTATGAAAGTTCAGTTACATAAATAAAATTGGAATTTATTTGTCTTTCTTAGTTAAAAATGTAACTGTTTGGTTCAGAATTCTTGTGTTTTGTTGAAAACTGGTCTTTTTTGGCAGTAAATTAATATTTTTTCGTTAAAAATTCAACTTTTTGTTTGGTTGAGAATTCTAGAATTTTCTTGAAGATTCATCTATTTTGGTAGAAAAAAAATCTGTTTGTTTAAAACTTTTTGCTTTTAGTTTAATATTTAACTTTTTAGCTCAGAATTCTTAAATTTTATTTAAAAAATCGTTGTGTATGCTAGAAAATTAATATTTTTGTTTAAAAACTCATCGTTTTAGTTAAAACTTAAACTTTATTTTAAAAAATCTTTTTTTTGATAGTAAATTAATCTTTTTGTTTAAAAAATTATTTTTTTATTTAAAAATTTAACTTTTTTGTTTAGAATTCTTTATTTCGTCTTTTTTGGTAGTAAATCCATATTTTTTATTAAAAATTTAAATTTTCAGGTGAATATTCTTGAATTTTATTAAAAAATCGTCTTTTTTAATATTAAATTAATCTTTTTGATTGAACAATTATGTTTTTAATTGTAAATTCAACTTTTTAGTTCAGAATTCTTGAATTTTATTAAAAATTCGTCGTGTTTGGTAGTAAATTAATATTTTTGTTTAAAAATTATCTTTTCTATTGAAATATTAACTTTATTTAAAAAATCGTCTTTTTTGGTAGTAAATTAATCTTTTTGATTAAAAATTTCTGTTTTTAGTTGAAAAATCAACTTTTTAGTTTAAAATTCTTGAATTCATCTTTTTTGGTAGTAAATCCATATTTTTTATTTAAAAATTCAATTTTTTTTGTGATAATTCTTGAATTTTATTAAAAATTCGTTTTTTTAGCAGTCAATGAATTTTTTTAAATTCGTCTTTTTTAGTTTAATATTTAACTTTTAATTTCAGAATATTTGAATTTTGTTAAGAATTCGTTGTTTTTTTTTTGTAGAAAATTAGTCTTTTTGTTAAAAATTTAACAACTGGGTTTGAAAGTTAAACTAAAAAAATTTCAAAAAATAGAACAAAATTCTTTTTCTCCTAACAATTAAAATTGTTGGATGACAATTTTGAATTTAATTAAAAATTGGGCCTTTTAGTAAGAAAAATTAATTTTTTGGGTAAAAATTAATTGTTTTTTTTTTTAGTTTAAAATACACTTTTTTTTAGGCAATTTAAGTTTTTTGTTGAAAAATTGTATTTTTTTTATAGTAAATTAATATTTTTCTTTAAAAGTTCATTTTTTTGTTCAAAAATTCACATTTTTTAGCTAAAAATACCACTTTTTGTTAAAAAATTAAGCTCTTCAATTAAAAATTTAACAAAAATGTTTTAAAGTGGAACTATCTTCAGTAAAATTAAAAAAAATTTATTTTTTTCTTAAAAATTCAACTTTTTGCTTGAGAATTCTTAAATTTAATTGAAAAAACGTCGTTTTTGGTAAATAACTAATCTTGTTGTTTAAAAATTCATATTTTTTAGTTGAAATTTCAAATTTTTAAAAATTCATGTATTTGCTTAAAAAATTAACAAATAGGGTTTAATGTTGAACTTTTTTCTTATAAATGCATTTTTGGGTTTGCGATTCAAAATTTTAGTTAAAAATCATCTCTTTGATTGGAAAGTGAACTGTTTTTTTAAATAAAAAAAAATCCAATTGACTTTTTAAGATCAAAATATGAACGTTTTAACAAAAAATAAGTTTCTACGGAAAAAAATTGAAAGAGTGATGAGCGGTATTGTTGGCTCGGTATCGGAAATTCGGGACATATTAATTTCACCAAATGGTAATGCAATTAATCTTATGAAGATCGGTTATATTCTTTTATTCTGCTTTTGAAAATGCAATAATTTAGTTTCTCAAAAAAACTTATGATAAGTGTCCCAATTATTGGACATTTTTCATCCAATCAAAGGCCGACGAGTATTTATTTTCTCTTAAGCAAAAAGCTTTAATGTTATGAAAGTTCAGTTATATGAAGAAAATTAGAATTTATTTGCGTAAATAATTTTTGATAATTCGCGAAATGTAATTTCTGATAATGGCTTTCCCAAAGTGGTGTGAATATTCTTGAATTTTATTGAAAATTCGTATTTATTAGTAGTAAATTGATATTTTTGTCTAAAAACCCATCTTTTTAGTTGAAATTTTAACTTTATTTTTAAAAACCGTCTTTTTATAGTAAATTAAACTTTTTGAATAAAAATTCTTCTTTTTAGTTGAAAATTAAATTTTTGGGTTAAGAATACTTGAATTCGTCTTTTTTGGTAGTATTATCATATTTTTTAGTTAAAAAATTTAATTTTCGGGTGAATATTCTAGAATTTTATTGAAAATTCGTGTTTATTAGTAGTAAATTTATCTTTGTATTTAAAAATTTGTCTTTTTTAGTTAAAAATTCACCTATTTAGTTCAGAATACTTACATTTTATTAAAAATTCGTCATATTTAGTAGTAAATTAATATTTTTGTTTGAAAGCTATTCATTTTAGTTGAAATTTTTTTATTTTTTTTTTAAAAACCGTCTTTTTTATAGTAAATTAATCTTTTTGATTAAAAACTCTTCTTTGTAGTTGAAAATTTAACAGTTGGTTCAGCATTCTTCAATTAGTCTTGTTTGGTAATAAATTCAAATTTTTTAGTTAAAAATTTTAATTTTCGGGTGAATATTCTTGAATTTTATTCAAAAATTGTCTTTATTAGTAGTAAATTAATCTTTTTGTTTAAAAATTCATCTTTTTTAGTTGGAAATTCAACTTTTTAGTTCAGATATCTTGAATTTTATTAAAAATCGTCGTACTTAGTAGTAAATAATATTTTTTTCAAAAACTCATCTTTTTAGTTGAAATTGTAAATTTATTAAAAAAACGTCTTTTTTGATAGTAAAAATTATCTTTTGGATTAAAAATTCTCCTTTTTGGTTAAGAATTCTTGAATTTAATTAAAAATTCGTTGTTTTTGGTAAATAACTAATCTTCTTGTTTAAAAATTCATATTTTTTAGTTAAAAATTCAAATTTTCAGGTGAATATTCTTAAATTTTATTCAAAATTCGTCTTTATTAGTAGTAAATTAACCATTTTTTTAAAAAATCGTCTTTTTTAGATGAAAATCCAACTTTTTGGTTCAGAATTCTAGATTTTTTTATGTAAATTCTTCTATTTGGGTCGTAAATTAATCCTTTTGTTTAAAAATTCATATTTTTACTTGAAAATTGAACTTTTTGTTTCGGAATTCTTGAATTTCGTTAAAAACTCATTTTATTTGTAGAAAATTCATCTTTTGGTTACAAATTAAACAACTAGTTTTTAAAGTTGAGCTGCTTTCTAAAAAATTAAAAAAATATATTTTTCTCTTAAAAATTAAATTTTTTTGTTTGAGAATTTTCGAATTTTATTCAAAATTCGTCATTTTTGATAGGTAAATTATTCATTTTGTTGAGAATTGGATTTGAATAAAAACTCGCCCTTTTGGTTGATAATTCTGGAATTTTATTGAAAGTTCTTCTTTTTAGGTAATAAATTAATCTTTTTGTTTAAAAATTCGTCTTTTTAGTTGAAAATTCTACTTTTTGTTTCCGAACTTTTGAATTATGTTCAAAATTCGTTTTTTTTGCAGAAAATTAATCTTTCTGTTTAAAAATTCATCTTTTAATATGAAATTTTATCATCTAGGTTTTAAAATTGTATTACATTCTTAAAAATTAAAAAAAATTCTTTCTTTCTTAAAAATTAAAATTTTGGTTGATAATTCTTGAATTTTATTAAAAATTCGTTTTTTTAGCAGTCAATGAATTTTTCTAAATTCGTCTTTTTTAGTTTAAAATTTAATTTTTCAGTTCAGAAGATTTAAATTTTGTTAATAATTTGTTTTTTTCCGTAAAAAATTATTTTTTTGTTTAAAAATGCATGCTTTTTAGTTGAAAATTCATCTATTAGTTTCAGAATTCTTGAATTTTGTTAAAAATTCGTTGTTTTTTTTAGACAATTAGTCAAAAATTAGAAAAAAATTCTTTCTCTCCTAACAATTAGAATTGTTCGATGACAATTTTAAACTTGATTAAAAATTGGGCCTTTTGGTAATAAAAAATTATGATAAAGTTCAGAATTCTTGAATTTTATTTAAAAATCGTCGTGTTTGCTAGTAAATTAATTATTTTGTTTAAAAATTCATCTTTTTAGTTGAAGCTTCGACTTTATTACAATATTTTTTTTGTAGTAAATAAATCTTTTTGATTAAAAATTCTTCTTTTTAGTTGAAAATTTAACTTTTTGGTTCAGAATTCTTGAATTTTATTAAAAATTCGTCTTCTTGTAGTAGTAAATTATTTTTTTTTTAATTAGTTTTTTTTAGTTTAAAATTTAACTTTTTTCAGAATATTTGAATTTTGTTAAGAATTCATTTTTTTGTAGAAAACTAATCTTTTTGTTTAAAAATGCATGTTTTTGAATCGAAAATTCATCTATTGGGTTCAGAATTATTCAATTTTGTTAAAAATTCGTTGCTTGTTTTGTAGAAAATTAGTGCCTTTGTTAAAAATTTAACAGCTAGGTTTGAAAGTTAAACTACTTTCTCAAAAATTAGAAAAAAATTCTTTCTTATTGAACAATTAAAATTGTTGGATGACAATTTTTAATTTGATGAAAAATTGGGCCTTTTGGTAACAATAATTAATTTTCTAGGTAAACATTAATTGTTTTTTTAGTTGAAAATATAACTTTTTGTTCGGAAATTCATGTATTTTGTTGAAAAATTGTATTTTTTGGTAGTAAATTGATCTTTTTGTTTAAAAATTAATCTTTTTGTTCAAAAATTCATCGTTTTTGGTTGAAAATACAACTGTTTGTTAAAAAATTAGGCTCCTTAGTTAAAAATTTAACAAATATGTTTTAAAGTAGAATTATCTTCCTTTAAATTAAAAAAAAACTTCTTTCTTGCATAAAAATTCAACTTTTTTGGTTAAAAATTTTACATTTGTGTTTCAAAGTTGAATTATTTTCCTAAAAGTTATAATTTTTTTTACTTTTTTTTTTAATTAACTTTTTGGTTGATAATTCTTGAATTTTATTAAAAATTCGTCTTTTTTTGTAGTAAATTAATCTTTTTTTGTTTAAATCGTCTTTTTTAATTTAAAATTTAATTTTTTAGTTCAGAACATTTAAATTTTGGTGGGAATTGGTTTTTTTTCGGTAGAAAATTAATTTTTTTGTTTAAAAATGCATGTTTTTTTAGTTGAAAATTCATCTATTAGTTTCAGAATTCTTGAATTTTGTTAAAACGTCGATGTTTTTTTTTGTAGACAATTAGTCTTTTTGTTAAAAATTTAACAACTAAGTTTGAAAGTTAAACTACTTACTCTAAAATTAGAAAAAATTCTTTCTGATTTACCAATTAAAATTGTTGGATGACAATTTTCAATTTGATTTAAAATTTTGGGTTCAAATTAATTGCTTTTTCAATTGAAAATAAAACTTGTTGTTTGGCAATTCAAGTATTTTGTTGAAAAATTGTATTTTTTGATAGTAAATTAATCTTTTTGTTTAAAAATTCATCTTTTTGTTCAAAAATTCATCTTTTTTAATTGAAAATACAACTTTTTTTTTAATTAAGCTCTTTAGTTAAAAATTTTACAAATATTGATCAACCTTAAAATTCAAAAAAATTCTTTCTTTCTTAAAAATTCAACTTTTTGCTTGAGATTTCTTAAATTTAATTGAAAATTCGTCGTTTTTGGTAAATAACTAATCTTTTTGTTTAAAAATTCATATTTTTTAGTTGAAAATTCAAATTTTTAAAAATTCATGTATTTGGTTAAAAAATTAACAACTAAGATTAAATGTTGAACTAATTTCTTATAAATGCATTTTTTGTTTTGCGATTCAAAATTTTAGTTAAAAATTCATCTTTTTGTTTGGAAAGTGAACTGCTTTTTTAAATCAAAAAAAAAAATTCCAATTGACTTTTCAAGATCAAAATATGAACGTTTTAACAAAAAATAAGTTTCTACGGAAAAAATTGCAAGAGTGATGAGCGGTATTGTTGGCTCGGAATCGGAAATTCGGGACATATTAATTTCACCAAATGGTGATGCAATTACTCTTATGAAAATCGGTTGCATTCTTTTATTCTGTTCTTGAAAATAACATCTTTATATTTTACGTTTGTGTATTCCTTTGGAGAACATTTTTTTATCAAATATTCGCCCTTCCGTTCAAAACGGAAAAACTTTCTTTTATTCATCGAAATATGGAGGAATTGGGAAAGAGTGATGAGTGGTATTGTTGGCTCGGAAATTTCTGACATATGGAGATCGGGAAATGTAATAATTTCACCGAATGGTGATGCAATTACTCTTATCAAAATTCGGTTATATTCTTTTATTCTGTTTTTGAAAATGCAATAATCTAGTTTCTCGAAAAAAATTATGCGGATGTTATAAAAGTTAGGGTGACCAGATAAGTGTCCCAATTATTGGACACTTATCAGTGGCCGGCGAGTATTTATTTTCTCTTACGAAAATAGTTTTAATTTTATGAAAGTTCAGTTATATGAAAAAAAATAGAATTTATTTGTTTAACTAATTTTTGAAAATTTGCACAATTTAATTTCTGATAATCGCTTTCTTAGCATTCAATTAGTCTTTTTGTTTCAAAATTCATATTTTTTTGTTGAATTTTCAACTTTTTAGTTCAGAATTCTTGAATTTTGTTTAAAAATAGTTGTTTTTGGTAGTAAATTAATATTTTTGTTTAAAGAGTCATCTTCTTAGTTGAAACTTCAACTTTATTTTAAAACATCGTCTTTTTTGATAGTAAATGAATCTTTCTTAATAAAAATTCTTCTTTTTAGTTGAAAATTTAATTTTTTAATTCAGAATTCTTAAATTCGTCTTGTCTGGTAGTAAATTAATATTTTTGTTTAAAAAATCATCTTTTTTGTTGAAACTTTAACTTTATTTTAAAAAATCATCTTTTTGTTAGTAAATTAATCTTTTTGATTAAAAATTCTTCTGTTTAGTTAAAAATTTAACTTTCTGGTTCAGAACTCTTGAACTTGTCTTGTTTGGTAGTAAAGTCATATTTTTTAGTTAAAAATTCAAATTTTCGGGTGAAGATTCTTTAATTTTATTGAGAATTTGTCTTTATTAGTAGTAAATTATTCTTTTTGTTTAAAAATTTAAGTTTTCAGTTGAAAATTCAATTCTTGGTTTTTGATAAAAATTCGTTTTTTTTCTTCTTTTTGTTAAAAAATTATTCCGTATGTTTAAAAATGTACTTTTTGGTTAAAAATGTTACATTTGGGTTTTGAAGTTGAACTATTTTCCTAAAAGATTTATCATTTTTAAAATTTCTTTCTTAAAAAAATCAACATCTTGGTTGAGAATTCTTGGATTTGATTAAAAACTTGTCTTTTGGTTCAGAATTCTGGAATTTTATTGAAAATTCTTCTTTTTTCCGAATTTTGGAATTATGTTCAAATTTTTTTTTGCAGAAAATTAATCTTTTTGTTTAAAAATTTATCTTTTTAAATAAAATTTTATGATCTAGGCTTTAAAGTTCTATAGAAACAAATTGCAACAAAATGCCTTGACCCCCCCCCCCCATTCGTTGATACGTAATTTAAGTATGGTCCCTAAGTGAGATAAATAATTAAATTTTTTTATTGAATTTTACACTAAAAAAACAGTTCTAAATCAAAATAAAAATAAAAACATGTCCAGTTATAAAAATTAGTTTTAAAAAAGGAAATTGCAATTAGTTGCATTCAACTAAAAACCAAGATTTTTCAATACCCTTTTTTCAAAGTTTAACCAAAAGAATGATTTTTCAAAACAGAACATTATTATTTTACTAAAAAAGACGAATTTTTAAGGAGATACATAAATTTTACAACAAAATAGTCAAATTTAATTTAAGAGTTTAAATAATTTAAAAAATATAATTTTAAGTTAATTTTTTTAATATGTGGATACGTTTTTACCTAATAGTAGAATTTTTAACTAAAGAAGATTAATAGAAAACCAAAAATGAAATATTTACATTTTCTGTTTAAGAAATTAACTTTAAAAAAATCGAAACTTTTGACAATTAACAAAAACGGTATTTTTTGTAAAAAAATAGATAGTTTTTCAAACAAATAATTAAATATTTAATTGTATTTTAATCTGAACGAAGATTCCCTTCTTTCTATAGAAACAAATTGTAACAAAATGTCTTGCCCCCCCCCTTTGTTGTTATGTAATTTAAGTATGGTCCCTAAGTGAGATAAAAAATTAAATTTTTTTATTGTATTTCAAACCAAAAAAGTTCAGTTTAAAAATTAAAAAATAATAGTTACATTTCCAGTTTCAAAAATTAATTTAAAAAAAAGGAATTTCCAATTAGTTGCATTCAACTAAAAACCAAGATTTGTCGAAAATTAACAAAAAACGGTATTTTTATAAAAAATTGATAACTTTTCAAACAAATAGTTAAATATTTAATTGAATTTTAATCTAAAAGAAGTTTCCCTCCTTTATATCGAAACAAATTGTAACAAAATGTCTTAACTCCCCCCCCCCCCTGTTGTTACTTAATTTAAGCACAGTCCCTAAGAGGGATAAATAATTAAATTTTTAGTTGAATTTTAAAACAAAAAAAGATCAGTTATAAATAAAAAACAAAATAGTTATATGTCCAGTTTCAAAAATTAATTTAAAAAAAGGTATTTCCAATTGGTTGAATTCAACTGAAAATCGAGATTTTTCAACACAATTTTTGGAAGTTTAACCAAAATAATGAATTTTCATAACAAAATATTATTATTTTACTTAAAAAAAAGCATTGTTAACAAGATACATGAATTTTACAACAAAACATTTACATTTAATTTAAAAGTTTAATCAAATTAAAAAATCTAATTTTGAGTTAATTTTTCAAATAAGTTTTTACCTTATAGTTAAATTTTAAACTAATGAAGATTAATACAAGACCAAAAATGAAATATTTTAATTTTCTGTTCAAGAAATCAATTTTAAAAAATCGAAACTTTCGAAAATTAACAAAAAACGGTATTTCCCTAAAAATAGTACATTTTTCAAATTTTAAACTAAAAAAAGATCAGTTAAAAAAAAAAAAAAAAAATACATTTCCAATTTTAAAATTAATTAAAAAAAAGGAATTTCCAGTTGGTTGAATTCGACTAAAAACCA
>JAAAKG020008741.1:0-21179 GCA_010014905.2 Druon quercuslanigerum
TAATTCGGATAAGTGAAAAAAATATTTACATTTTTTAATTCTAAAAATCCTAATGACGTTTCAAACTGATTCGGATTTTTGCTACAATTTTGGGAAATCCTAAAAAATAATACTTTTCCGACATATCTGAAATCTTTGAAATTTCAAAAATCGTTGAATTCTCGACCAAAAGAAATCTGATTTTTTTTTACCAAAAGAAATACATTTTGATACAAAAAGCCGAATTGTAAAGAAAAGAAAAACGTTTTAATGAAAAAGTTGCATTTTTAACCAAAAAGATGAAATTTTAATAAAATTATTGACACATTCAAAAAAATACTAAATTTCTAAACAAGCAAAAACTTGTAACGGAAAAAAATTTACCTTCAACAAGAAATGTAATAGTTGAGATTTCAATAAAAAAATATGTTTAATTAGGCACTGTCTGTGATTACGGAGTTTTCTGTAACCATGTTTTTTCTGCCGTGCAGAATTTTTTAGTCAAGAATAAAAAAAAATTTCACAAAATTTTGAGTTTCCAAAAAAAAAATTACATAAAATTTGAATTTACGACCCAAAAATAATAATTTTCTCCAAAATACTTGAATTTTCAAAGTAAAATAGTATGATTTTTATTAAAATAAATAAACCAAATTATACATATATTTTGAATCAAATAGCAGTAATATTTCTATAATAAAAGTTGCATTTTCAGATAAAAAAATTACTTTTTAATGTAAAACAGTTTCTGAACACTTTTCTCAAAAAAATTTGAATTTTTTAGTAATTTTCAGCCTTATAGTTAAATTTTTGAGGACAGACATGTTTTTTTTAACAAAAAAGTAATGGAACATTAATTTTGGAAAGCAACTAATTGCTTAGGAAAAAGAAATTACTTTACAAATAATTATATATACATAAATTTTGAAAAGATACAAATATTGAAAACGTTAATTTTTTATTTTACTAAATTTTTAAGGTTTTTACTTATTGTGAATAGCTCTTGAAAAATCTTTTTTTTTTTATTAAAATTCAATTGTTTACTTGAGACTGAAACTACTTTGTTCAAAATTAAATTTTTAGTGACTGATTCAACTTTTCGGTTAAAAATTGAACTATTATTAAAAATGTTATTAAACAAAATAAAATTTTTTTGGTGGAAATATAAATTATTATGATTTCTACTGAGAAATAAATTTGTTTCAAAGATTCATAGTTTAGTTGAAAATTGAAATATATATTGTTGAAAATACTTATTTTTCTTTGTTTAAAATCAATTATTTTAAATAAAAATGTGAACTTAAAAATCACTGACTGTTAAATTTTTGTCAGTTCTATTTTGTGTGCGAATTAGGCAACATCCCTTCTTTCAAGTTTTTCCAAATTACTCAATCTGCATTGACAAAAAGCGAGAAAAATGATTAAGAGATTTTGGTGACTCAACTATTTTTTTAAAGAAAGGTTGCATTCTCATTGTTTGATGAAAGTTTAGAAGAAATAAAAATGATCTGCCTTGAATAAGGTTCAGTTTGAATAAGTAGCATATTGAGTTCCTAAAGAAGGTTAATTTAATTATACAGGGTGCCCCAGTAGTCAAAAAACATTTTGGTATTTTTGAGTTCTAACAAAAAGATGGTATTGAAAATAAAGATAAGAAAATTTGCTAAAGTTAATAATTAGCGAATGATTAACAATAAAAAATTAATCAATCAAAAGAGAGAGAATCCAATCTAGAGCTCAGTAGAATTCTCCTAAATTCTGAGGAATTCTTTTGAATTCAGAAGAATTTTCTTAGAATCAGCAAAATTCCTTGTAATTCTGTAGAATTCTTTTGAATTCAGTAGCATTCTTTTAAGTTTGGTGGTCTCTTGAGATTGCCAGAATTCTCCTAAATAATGCAGAATTCTTCCGAATTCAGTAGGATTTTTCTGAATTCAGTAGAATTTTCTTAAGTTCAGCAGAATTTTCTTTAAATCAGTAAAATACTCTCTAGTTCTATATAATTGTTTTGATTTCATCATAATTCTTTTGAATTCAGAGGAATTCTCTTGAATTATGTAAAATTCTCTTAAATTCAGTACAAGTATTTTGAGAAATGTAAAATTCTCATCGGTTTAGTGGTATTATCGTTTAGGTTTGGCTGAATTCTCTTGAAACCAGCAGAATCTTCTTCCATGAGTGAAATTCTCATCAATTCTGTAGGATTCTCTTAATTTCAGCAGAATTTGTTCAAATTGAGTGGAATTCTCTTGAATTCGGTACCATTCTCTTAAATTTAGTAAAATTATAATAAATTATCTAAAATTATCTTAAATATTATTTAATTCTCCTAAATTTAGTATCCTTCTTTCGAATTATTTGGAATTCTTTCGAATGCAGTGGCACTCTTTTAAGTTCAACAGAACTCTCTTCATTTCAGCAGAATTCTCCAATGCCCTCCAGAATTTTCGTGAGGTCGAGAGCATTCTCTTGAATAATGCAGAATTTTCATGAATTCAGCAGAATTTTCTTGAATTATAGTTTATATCAATTGAGTAGAGTTATCTTAAGGTATGTAAAATTCTATTCGATTTAGTACAATTCTCTTACTTTTGACAGAATTCTCTTTAAACCAGCAGACTTTCTTTTTATCAGACAAATTTCCTGCATTCCGTAGGATTCTCTTAAATTTTGTAGAATTCTTTTGAGTTGTTTAGGATTGATTTTTAATGGAATTATCCTTCATTGTGTAGAATTCTCTTCAGTTTAGTAGAATTCGCTTGAGTTTTGTATCATTCCCTTAAGGTTAGGGACTAAATAGATTTTTTTAAGTTTAAAACAAATAACTGAAAAAGCACTGTCTTTCACTATTAAACCAAATGAAAAATCTAAGGATAATTTAACAATTTTCTTTCTTTTAAAATTTTCCAATACAAATAAGAAAAGAAACATTTAACAATTAAAAAATATTTTAATAGGGTGGTCTACAATTTTATTTTTATTTTCATGCATATCATTCGGAAATTTGATTTAATCGACAAAAAAAATAAATAAATTTTTGTTGTTTAAACATAATATTCAGAGGCGGCGCAAGCCTAATAACGTTTAACACGTATTTTTCTCAAGAAAAAAAGAAGTTTTTTATTAGCCATAGAATGTGAATAAAATATTACTTTTAAAATATCGCCCAATAACTGAAAAATTTAGATTTTAGAGTTTTTGGTACGAATTATGATTTTTTGCAAGATTTCCACTGAAAATTGTTTCCCATACACAATAAGCTACTTTATACTGATAATTAGATGTCAAAATACACTTTATAAACAATTTATTAACATTTTTAGCAATTTTTTGTTAGAATAGATATAGAAAGTCGCAGTTTTCAGAACAAAAATTTCATTTTTTGCCCAACATGTCAAAGACATTTTTGGTTAGAGTTGGATTTTATATGTTTTTTGGAATAATTTGCACAAGGCTATTCCGGTATATATCATCAGTCACGCACAAATTTTTATAATAGAATCAAATGATCTAATGAGAGCAGCGTGTCCCGACATATTGAACCAACTATGAGGACAAAGCCTGGTTTTTACACCATCATTGACGGACTGGGTTGCACTCAAGTGCACGATATGGTGACCTACAGCGGGTGGGTTCCGAACCAACAGAACCGCGGTGAGGGTACATTGAAAAATTTCCAGAAGCACTGGCTCAGGGATCGAAACCCTGGCTCTACTTCTCCCTCTTTTTGTATAGGGCCATCCACCTCTGGAAGATGTAGTGGTCTTGAATCATCAACAGTTTGAGGAAGAACATCAAATACCCCTTTTTGATCGTTTTTCCACGCCAAATCATCCTGTTGCTTATTCTCAATTGCTCGGTCTTCTGTGATGACCTAGTGCGACTTTTTGTATATTAGGATACTTTGAAGCAAATCTCGTTCTCAAATTGTATTAGTTTTTCATTTTTGTTTCAAACTTCGCACTTTCGTATTAGAGGCGCACCAAATCATCTTTCATTGTGATATCCCTCTTGATGCTTTTCCACGGTATGATCGAGGTGGTTAAATGCAAATAGCTGACGCTAGCCAAACCGTCATCAGCATTCACAGTTGATGTTCCCCTGCTTACCGTTTGTCGTAGATGTTCTTGCTGGTCAGCTGTTTGATTAGCGAGATCTGCCTGACCATCTCGCAGCTCACCAGGAAAGTCCCTTTCCTCTTCGTTATCTGCCTGTCTGGCGCGGGAAACCCTGTCAGTAACAATGCTACTGCCAACATTGCCGTCATATTATTGAGTGAGTTATTGATTGTTTGAATTGAGCTTAAGTAATTATTTAAACGAAATATTATTTGTATTAACAATCTTCTTCATAATTTCTAGACAAATTACGGTTTAGTTTGATATGTTTAAGTTCGTGCGAACTTTATACTTAATAAAGTAATAGATAATTAAGGGTGACAAACATAGCTATTTAGTTTTAAAATTGTAACTATCTCCTCTCAGAGTAGTGATAGAAAGTTTCTTTTTTCTAAAATCTTTAGTTTTGCTTTAAATTTTTAGTTACATGACTTTTAAATTTTTATTTTAGAATCACAAGAAGAACCTTATTGCAAAGCGTAAAAGAAAACTTTGCAATTGCATGTATTTTAATATCAATAAAGCAAAGTCAAACATTTCCGAAAAAATCGCAACTTTCAAGCGCTTATCTAAGAGAAGAGAGTTATAAAAAATAATTTAAACTTTTAACTATCAAGCAAAGACAATATTATTAACTATAATACTAAATTGTTTGAACAATTTTTAGTTGGTGACTTGAATCAATTATTACTTTGCTCTTGTTATGTCTGAGAAAGGTAATTAGGAGTAAAATAGAGTGGTCAGGTGTATTTCCTAATTTACCCATAGTGTTTAAGATTCTGCGCTAAGGGAACAGATTTCAAGATCAACTAAATGAGTAAAGGGTAAGAAATAGAGATTAGTAATAGTAATTAGTAATAATTATTATTAATTAGTAATAATTATTACTAATTAGTAATAATTAAAAGATGAATATAGCAGTACGGAATGACTTACAAGATTTCCTCTCTTTCAGTCTTCCGTAAGGGCGGAGATTCCAATCAAAGGCCGAGTCACCTTGTTAAAATTGTGGTGGCTCCGACCAGGATTGGAGGAAATGTCAAACAAGATGGGCCAGGTTTTACCATAATTGCGGCAAACACGGTCGGATGAAGCGAACTTGTGATGTTCATTGTCTGGGAAACCACTAAAGGAGGGTCATCTCAGGGTCGATGCCACTCCTTTGTTAACAAAGAAGTCCCTCATTTCGAATATTAATGATATATCTAACTCATTCCCCTTAAATTGAACTATTTAAACTGAACTGATTCAGAAATTATTTTCTTTACCTAAACCTGAATTCCGTCAGAATTTACCTTCTGAAACTCAACCTGATGTCTCGCAAAAATTATCTTTGGAAACTCAAATTGAAGTGAACTTCAATCAATCAGCTTCAACTCAGAACGCTGGAAGGGAGACCACTCCACCCTCAGTCGCTCAATTTAATTTGGGAACTGATTTTTCTACTCATTCTTCAAAATCATTCTCTTGTTCTAAATTGTACCCAACTTAAAGTGCTTGGAATACAAAACTCTCAGATATTTATGGGACAAAGGGGCTACTCCGTAAAAGTTGTGCTGAAACCATACCTGATTGTCCAACAGGGATTGGCACCAACTGCAGACCCTATGGCAGTATAGATATAGTGGGTAGTAAAATCAATTCTGGGTTCGGGTGGTTATAACATCGATCACTCCAAGGTAAGCGCTGTCATGGGAGCTAACAGCACTATTGAGTCTATAATTCGCGAGGCGTGTCTGCCTGCTAATTTCTTAGGAACAACCCGTTCAATAAATTTTAAAATCATACTTGGGTTAATTGATACTTGCTTACTACTATGCCTAGTTTTTGCCGAAAACTTCGTTTTCATTCTCGATTGGCGTGTGTGGCGCGTTAATCGAAGAAGCACACCTGTTGATTGAGCAAGAATTAATTGAGCCCTTAAATTGTGAGTGGTGCAGCTCGGTGGTAATAGCCCGAAATCCAGATCGTAATTACCGTATGTGTATTGAATTTCGACGGGTTAATGAAGTGTCGAAGAAAAATGTGTATCGGATTCCATTTATGGCGGTAATCCTAGACCGCTTAAATTCTGCTCGATACACCTCAATTCTAGATTTGAATAAGGCTTACCACCAAATCCCTCTATGCAAAGATAGTAAAGCTTACAATATTCCATGAAAAGAGGTGCATCAATTTACACACATGCCGTCTGGTCTCACCGGGGCTCCAGCAACCTTTCAACGGTTGATGGATAAGATTATCACCCACCGCATAAGACCACACGTGTTTGCCTACTTGGCCGACGCAATAGTCCTCGCTGAAACCTTTGATGGAAATGTACGTCTGAAGTTAGTTTTGACATTGTGCTTGACATTGATTTAAAAAAGAAAGGAAAGCAAATCCAAAATTTTCGTTTATCCTTTTGACTGCTTTTATTTCCCCTTAAATCTTTAATATTCTCCGAATCATCTTTACCCCGTTACTGTTATTACGCTTTTGTTCACTTTTGACCTCTAATTTGGATTCATTAATTTTTAAAACTTGCCCTGGAATTTTCAACTTGGCTAGCTGAGTTTTATATTCTTTAGCTAAGTCCTTTAATTGCTCATAAGTATCAAAATCGTTTCTTTTATTGTGCATTTTATATTTGATGCGAAAGTTCTCATAGGTTCCACGTAATTCTTATTCGCTATTAATGCCGAATTTCGCATAGTCCGCAAATTTCTGGCGCACAATCTTCCCCCATAAAAGAAATACAAATAATTGTTCTATAGGGAGCTTGTTTTTCGACTTACATGAATCTGGTTAAAGCCTAACAATATGAAAAGGCTTTGAAAATTATGAACTTTGAAAATTTGCCTCGTAAAAATAATTATTGAACAAATAAAGCAACTTTGAATCAAGAGCCAAAAAAGAGTGAATACAAATAAAAATATTGATTGGGGAATTTCTTCTTTAATTCTTCTTCGGAATTTGTATTGTCCTCTTCCAACGCACAGCAGATTTGGCGCGATACTTCGAGGACCGAATGAATTTTGTAGACGTGATTGTTACATTTGTTGCACTTGACTGATACGTTGTTCCACTTATGGTTTCTACAAATTTGACAAGGTAAAATTCATACCAGGACAGCTTCGCCATAAACTGGTTTTTCCTTATGTTTCTCGAGAAATAATGAGATGTCTCTGGCAACATTTTTAATCGTGGCTCTTTCACGAAGGTGGGTGCTCATCTGTTGAAAAGATAAGGCAGTCGTGAAATTTCTTCTTTGAATTGCCATCTCTGGGTGGTTGGTGGTGAAAATCACATTACCATTTATAAATGCTATGTCGAGCAATAAAAAAAAACACCATTGGCCATGGCTTCGTGATCCTGTATGTTGAATAGGATGCAAATATTTTTTCTACAGTATCGACACCCCCTTTGTTGCCGTTGTAATCAAAGTATTGAAAACCAAACAGACATGAATTCACAGCTCGTGGCCTCTTTGGTATCAGCTCTGGGGGTATTTCTCTCCTGTTTCTTTCCAGAGACCCCAGGAATGTCAACCCATTTTCAATCAAGTGAGTAGCCAATGAAATGCTGCTGTAATTTTGATTGACTACGCCAATTGCACAATTGGAATTCGCGTAAGAAGCAGGTTTCTATTTGTCGCAATACAGTTCAACGTTCCATGTATAAAATGTTTTACTGTCACAAAGCGCATAATATTTGAATCAATACAGCGCAGGTTTGTTGAGGATGCATTGTAACGAAACTGCATCACCCTAGATATGACGCTAAAATCTCGTCGATCGTGGCAAACTCGCCGAGACTGTTGTTTTCTTGCCAGTTGTTTACAAAACGTACTTGAAAATCTCTTATTCCTACTGTACAGCAGGTTTGAGATACGATTAAAAATGTTCAATCGCATCTAAGTTGAGTTTTAGTCGACAATCACGGTTGTCACGAGAGTAAACTAATTTTCAAAGGAATTATAAATAAATTAATTATATGAGAAACACTCAAAAATATTAAAAGTGAATAATAATGGAATTTCCAACATAAAGTAAATATAAAATAGTGCCTAGATCTAATAAAAGTTATATTTTCGATTTCTAATAAGTGACTTATAATTTTTCTTTACCCAAACATTTTTTTTTTACACAAGCAATTCGCTCATTATTTAATTTTTCGATGATCGAGGATTTTTCGAGGATTAATAATGTAACTCATTTAATATAATATTCTGATTCAATTCAAGCAAGCAATTTTTTAGACACAACACTTCTCGAAGTAGCCACCTTTCGCATCAATGACAGCTCTGCAAATTCTTGGCATCCTGTTTGTTAATTTGAGAAGCGTGGCTTCATCGATATCATTCCAGGCAGTTTGAAGATACTCCCACAATAGGTTCAGATTCGTTAGTTGTAGAATTCTCACCCTTCTGCCCAGTTCGTCCCACAATAATTCTATGGGGTTGACATCGGGAGACTGTGGAGGATGGTCCATATAAATCGAAGTTTTGTCTTTTACTTTATTTTCCAGGTATTTTTTCACAGAAATGACGTATGCTTCTGATCGTTATCTTGCTGAAAGGCAAATTTTCCTCCCATCAATCGCTTTCCCGAGGGGATGGCATGCCCTCCTTTTTTTAAATTCCTTTCACTTTTTTTAAATCAACCGTTTCAACATTTCCAAAACAACCCCAAACCATAATCGAACCTCCTCCATGCTTTACGGTCGAGACAACGCATTTGCAATTCATTCGCTCACGTTGCATTCTGCGAACGTAATGTCTTCGCCTGCCGCCCTCAAAAAGTTCAAATTTTGACTCGACAGTGAATAATACATTTTTCCAGTCTTCAGCAGTCCATGAAATGTATTTCTTCGCCAAATTTAAACGTTTAAAATTATTTACTACTCGCAAAAGAGGTTTCTTCGCTGCGATTCGTCCACGTAGTCTATAAGTATGCAAGCAATATTTTATAGTTGTTACGCTTATGGGATCATTAGGTCGAGAATGGTTAAATTCGTTGCAAATTTCTGGTGCAGTGTTTTGCCGGTATCTTTTACTGATGACCATTATGGGTTTATTTTCTTGGGCTTGTAAACGCGGTAATATTTCAAAGAATTATGCAATTAAATTCCCCTTTGGCACACTTTATAAGAATGGGAAAAGAAAGGAAGAGTTCGCTGGCCAGCCATTTTTGATAGAAAATCAAAAAGACAGAGTATTTTCCAAATGGTTTAAACCATTTTTTTAACATTCAAAAGTTTTATGTATGGCTGTTCATAGTACTCAGAATGTCAAATAATTTATTTTAATATCTTCTTTACAGAACGATAAAATTATCAGAATTATAGCATTTAAAAAATTTGAAAAATAAATTGAAAAGGAAAATCTTAAACGAGACGACGCACGACGTGATAGAAAGTTCAAAGAAGAATAATGTTGCTTATTCAAAGCCCTTTAATATAATCACAAAAACTTTTTAATTGTATTTAAAAAATTAAGGTTCAAATTTTCAGCGCGAAAAAAATAATACAAAATAAAACATTTTATTTTCCGAACAAACTGTGCAAGATACAAAAAAAATTACAAAAATTTTGTTCCCAAAAAATATGTACAAACTTTTTTTTTCTCTTTTTATAGGATAAGTAGTTTTGGTTTTAATCGTAATAAAATAACATGGAAAATTCAAAATTAGATTGTCCTGCAATACGCGCAGATTTTGTTTCAATTCCAAAAAATACTACAATAAAACAATTATATTTTTGGAAAAACAATACAAGATATAAAAAGAACTAATGAATAAAACCTGTTGACCCAATGAAGATCTACAAACTTGCTTTGGAACACATTTTCCAGGCTAGCTGAGAATAAAAATTATTGCGAAATAAGGAACAAGTATTAAGGTAATCATGAAAATTAAATTTGTATATTATTTTGCAAGATCTGAATAAGCAGACAGAAGTACAGAAATTAATATATTATTTATGTGATATAAATCTAATAGAGTTTAACTTTATGTAGAAAAGTTCGCATTTTGGACGAAATCGAATACGAAGCGCGAGACACATGATGAGAATGTGTCCGTTAAAGCCGAAGAAGCTTTAAAAAGAGACAATTCAAAATCACAAAATTACAGCTGTCGATGCTTGACCTTTATTTTAAAAAGATCTGGGTACAAATGTGGAGGAAGTACGAAGATCGAGTGCGTAGAGCGAGGTAAATAAAATATTGAGCCCGAGAATTAACAGACGCTCACACTCGCGGGAAAAGCCAACCGGGAGCGACGAGACGAGCTTTTGTTTTAATTTTCTAGCATCTTGCAAAGAGGTCAACTAGTGAAAAAATCCAGAATATTAAATATTTTATAATCCTTCGCCATCGTTACCTTGACAGACACATACCTTTTCTGTCTCCCTGAGATGATTCATAAGCCGACTTTAATATTTTAATTTTTTGGGGTTCCCCATTACTGCAGAAGATGTCCTTCTTGTATCGAATAACAAGGATGGCATTTACAAGGTTACCCTTGAAATTGGACCGGTAGACAGAAAAAATAAATTTCTCCTGGAAAACAATCTTTTGACGCTCTCCTGGGTAGCAGGTGTCGTGAGTACAATCACGGCCAGTGAGAATAATTCTGGCTATTTGTAGCGGTCTTCCTTCCAGTATGCGAGCACGCTGGACTGTAGCAGACGCACAGGTTAATGACCAAACTCCTTAAGGCAATAGCGATGTTGTACCCTGCATACTGCTGTTCCTGTTGCCCTTGATGCTTTCCCACATATTATTGTTGGATCAGTTTATCCAGCTTCTGAGATGCGCTCTGTTCTCCAGTTTCTTGTAGTTCATTCTCATTGATTGTGCCGTCAGCCGGTTCACTTGAATTAACTGCGACTTGTTTTGTTTGCGACTGTAAGACTGTAATTTGTTCCAGAGTTTTCGCAAGTGCTGGATAGCTTGCTCTTCTTGCTCGATGGTCAACAAAGTGCGAACTCTGAGATTCAGAAACATTTCTGTGAGGAGGACTTCGCTTTCCATAAGTGTTTGAAGTCTCGTTTCTAAATTCCTCGCCAGGGATTTCGCCAGAGATGTTGACTTCCTGGATTTCGAACATGCATTGTTGCCAGACGACCACAAAATCTATGAGAAGTAGGTTCTCTTTCTGCAAACGTTTTCTTGCCATTTTTGCTCGCATGAGCGACTTTATGCAGGATTCTATGCTCTTCTAGTCGGTCTCAGTAAGCTTTACTGACGTCTTCAGCAGGAACTTGAAATGCCTATATGGTCGAAAAGATAGTAGCATATCCAGTACGAAACGCCACCCTATATTATCAAGGATTGACCTAATAATTTGTTCGAGAATTTCTTTCTCACGGGCCTTCTTACGAACTCTGTGCAGCATGCGGGGAATTCGAAATTCCACAACAGCTTTTTGCGCTCTGGAAATTGTGCTCATACAGTGCACATTCAGGCTGTCATTTATTGCAAGTTGCAGTGAATGCGCAGCACAACGAATGCAGTTGATTCCCAAATCGCTATGATGATCTTCGCAAGCTTCTACGAGGTAGAATACTTTCTCTTTATCCTTCTTATTCTCATATTTCTAATATTCCTGAGATTGAGGATCTTCTTCATTTCCTTCAATGCATAGGGTTCAAGATTCGGCATCTTTCTCATCACCTTCAGCGGCCTTATCGTTATTTTCATCCTCCTCATCCTAAATACTGCTATAATTTTCTTCGTTATCCAGGTCCACATCATTGCAGTTTTTCGATTCTCCCATTGCAGCGCTTTATTGGCATTCCTTTACCGAATGACACAATTTTATCATGTTTTTTGCGTTGTCAAATGTAAAAGTATGGAGATTCTCTGTGTCTATCCCATAAACTTCAAGTATACATTTTATATGAGTGAGTAATTGTTCACTCGTGTGTCTTCCTTCTAGTTCTTTTGCAGCTAAGGTCCGCAATGTCAATTCTGGATCCTTCAGGAACTGAAAATTGATGCCCATAAAAAAGCGTCCAAAACGTGCGGCTAGGTCTAATTTTACAGACAGAAGTCTCCCCTGGAAAAAATTTGTTTTTATTCACCGATAGAAAAAGAAGCACATCCTACATTTAGGTCGTGAGGCGTGTCCATAGGTGAGATTTACCGCAGTTGCACTTGAAGCCAGTGCCATTTTCAAAGATGGAGTTTGTTTCCAGTGGGACCATGCGATGTATGTATAACATATTTATAACTTTGAATGTGACCAGTCGTTTAATGCTCAATATCGCACTTATGGATCAAAGACTGGCAAAAAATTTTGAATAAACTGAATGTAAACATAAAAAAGATGGGCCTCAAAATTAACGCAAATTAAACCAAAACTATGGTGTGAATGAGACTCTACTGAGAAGGGACATAAGAAGCCATAGAATCGCGAAAGCATGCATGAAAAAATGCACGCACCTTTAAGAAGCTAGAGAAGTGTACCAGGACAGAAAAGTATGGCAAAAACTAGTTAATAAGAAGAGTGTCAGCCTGAAACAAAAGATCTTGGATACTAATAGACCAAAGTGAGGAATCTCACACGATGACTTTGTGAGGATCTTTACTTGGGGTGATTTCTGGAGAGATTTATCAGCAACCTGGGTCGAAGAAGTATTGCGGAATGAACGTGTTATTTGAATAAACAAAACGAGAATTCTAGATGAATCTAAAAATTATATAACTCCTTCCTCACACTACTCCCTTCCGCACCGAGTGAGTCACGCCTAGCCGGAAAGGGAAACGGCTTAATGGTGTAATAATTTTTGCAGTTTTTAGAGACAAAAAAAACCCAAATTCTAACGCTGATGATCTTTTAATTTTTTAATTTTTCTGTAATGGAGGTGCTAGCGGGCAGCAAGTTAACTCAAAAACTATGGTTTTTTGATAAAAATAAAAAAAAATCAGTATTGGTGCCCAAAAAGAGCCCAAAAATGCCCAAAATTTTAATATACTTACTCTGAGTTTAGGCGCATATTTCATTTCAGGGTTAGTATTTCGGAGACAGTAATTCATTTTTGAAAATAAATTTATGCATTTTTGAAGAGCCTAAAAAGCCCTAAATTCGAGCGCTGTTGATTTTGTCAATTTTTCAACTTTTTGGAAAAAATAAGAGAGCCCGAAAATCTGGATTGCTGCTAAAGCAGAGCCCAAACAGTTTATGAGAGTTTTAAAAAGCCTAAAGAAAGCCCAAAATTAGCACATAAAAAAAATTTAAACTCCATTGTGGAGGTGCTAGCGGATCGTACCTATTATTTGGGACGTTTTTCGGGAAAAATAAAAGTAGATTAGTAGCATAATAAATAAAATTTATGGGTTTCAAATCAGTTTTTGAATACTTGTTAAGAATTACCTATGCTTTAATGCAAAAAAGTTTTTTTTTTTTAATTTTTGTTACATAGAGCTTCTTCTATTTAATGAAACCCCATGTGAATTTTTAAACCCCGATTGAGCAATTTAATTTAAAAAAAAAAGTATGTAATTTCCTTCTCCGGAAGGCAAATACGTTTAAGATGGGTCGTTATCATTAAAAATAGTATTTATATTAAATAATAGAGAAACCCTTTAATTTGCAAGGTTGTAAAATGAAATTTCTCTTACTACAGGATTAATGCGTAAAGTGAAACTTAAAATTTTAATATAATTAATAAATATTAACTTTTTGTGCTAAATTTAACTTTAAACATGCATTTCACATTGTTCGTACTCTTTAACTTTAAAAATAAAATATCTATATATAAAGAAATAATGTATTACATTTATGTAAAAAATATGTCCAGAAAACGTGTAGCATGGAGCGTTTATTCAAATAGCCAAATTTAATTCAACCTTGATGAATAGTTCATCAGAAAATACCTTGAAAATGTATTATTTTCATGATAAAAAAATACTAAAGTACAGTATCAGATTATTACATATGCGATAATATATATCTGCTAATTTTAAAGAACTATAGGTGAATAAAGTTGTGTTATTTATATTAATTTACAGAAATTTCTGCGCTACAATAAAGTTTTTGTAAAATCTATGACAAATTTTGATTTTGGTGTTTTAAAAATAGAAGCAGAGAAGGTCGTGCAAACAGTTTTCTAATATGGCCTTCTTATTGTTTCAGTAGCGTTAAAAATGTTACAACATCGCGTCGTTTTATTAAACCTTTCTATTTTTCACGTTTTCCACATTCGTAATTATGTAAATTTTACCAATTTTCATTCAAATAGGAAAAATGCTTTAAAACTACAATATACTTCTTTGGGCACTCAAAAATATATTTTTCATAAATCTCCACTTCTCTGCGAGCCACATTTTTCAAGTTGTCAAAAAACTTGATGTGCCAATGATAACAGTATTTTCTAAATACTTTGTCCTTTTTTGTAGAATACTAGTTTTTTGGTTAAAAATTCGTATTCTTAAGTTTAAACATTCACGTATTTTCGTAGAAAATTGATATGTTTAAGTTGTACTTTCTAGTCAAAAAATTATATTTTTTCAACTCCACATTTTGGATGCAATCTTTTTTCTTTCTGGTGTGAAAAATTTTTTATGGCAGAAAACAACTTTGGTTGATGGAAATCCCTCATTTTTGCTTAAAAAATGAGTCTCTTTTTGTTAGAGAATCAAATCCTTTTTTATTTTATTGTTTTTTATTTATTATTTTTTTATTTTATTACTTTGTAAAAAATTAGATTCATAATTTTTTTTTTAAATACATTTTAATTAATTTAGCTGTTTTGAAATAACCATATTATTTGGTCGAAATCTCAATTGTTACATTTTTTGTTAATAGTTAATATTTTTTGGCTAAAAGATCTATTTTTGTAGGAAATTAATCTGATTTTATTTTAAAGACTCAGCTTTTTCTGATGGAAATTCGTTTTTTATATCTTCCCTGACTTGCTTTAAGGGGTAGAAACGACCCCTACTTAACCACAAAGCAGGCTAACCCACCTAGCCCTTGAATTAGCGAGTTGAATCGTTTTTTTCCTTAAAATAATTTAATTCTACTTCATGAAGTTACTCATGTAATTATCCACCTCTAATCATAATTATATATTTCAAAACATACCCACTCCTACCAAACCGCAAGCAAGGCTAACCCACCTAAGCTTGGGAAACTAATAGGTCAGCCACCTACTTATCTACCCCCTTACTTACTTAAACGCTAGGAAACACCCCTACAAAATCACAAGAGAGTTTAATGACTCTTTTTTTTAAATCTATTACATTCCACACCATGAAGTAACTCACCTAATCATGTATCCCTAGATACCTTAACCCATACAAACTTTACCTTGAAAACATTGGAAAAGTTAGTACATTTTCATTTGAAGGAGGAAATCTTATCTGGCAGATCTCTTCATAGTAATCAATTTGCCTCGCAGAAAGGTAAATCCACTATTGACGCACTTCATGGATTTACCTCCAGCGTACAAAAAGCGGGGCGAGAAGGGGATGTAGCGATAGCAGCGTTTCTAGATATAGAAGATCCTTTCAGCAACACCCCAATGAATTCTATATTCAATTTTGCAGAAGAACATGGCATAGGTTTTTACAGTCAATAGGTGGCTGCGTTCTATGCTATGCGACGTGATTCTCCAATCTTCGCTCCGCGAGAGTAGCTTAAGAGCGAAGATTAAAAAGGGGTGTCCACAAGGACGAGTATTGTCATCAACCCTCTGGGCACTTGTCACCGACGATTTGATAAAAAGATTAAATGGGTTAGGCTTCTACACACAGGGATATGTAGATGACCTTGATATTCTGATAACAGGTAGGCATGAAGGGATTATATTCGAGCTCATGCAGAATGCTCTCAACATTGTTGACGGGTAGTGCCATGACCATGGCTTATCTGTTAATCCAGATAAAACTGAACTTTTAATTTTTACGAGACGCAGGGAACTATCTGATCTCGTGAATCCTAGGTTATCTGCCAAGGAAGTTGAATTCTCCACATCAGCTAAGTATTTAGGTGTTATTTTCGACCCGAAATTAACCTGGAAACTACATTTTGATGAAATAGTTAAAAAGGCCAAGGCAGCCTTCTGGGCTTGCAGAGATGCAATTGGAAAAACTTGGGGGCTAAAGCCCAAAGCAGTATATTTCTAGATGATATTTGATTAGTCCACATGGAGAAAAATTGATTGTCAGACTGAATATCCAGAGTATCAAACTGACTATATTTGAGTGCTAAATATAGGAAAGCCCCGTAGATGGTTGGACGTACCATCCGCGGAGTGTCAAAATTTGATGCTTAGATTTACTATCTCAGAATGTCAAGCTTACGATTCTTGAATGTCAACATTTTAAGGCTAGATTCACTATCTCAGTGTGTCAAGCTGACGATACTAGGAGTTTGTGCTAGACTATCTTAAAGTGTCACCCTGAAAATCGAAGAATATTTAGGTAGAATATAGAAAATAGTCAAATATATTATCTTCATATACTCAAAATGATTATCTATGTTAGTTAAAACAACTGTCGCGGATAATTAACTCTACTATATTTTATAATTGAACAGAGTATCTCGGGTAGTCAAATCTGTTTTTTGTATTATTAAAATGATTATTAAAAACTTAATTTTGTCATGAACCTGAGACATCACGTTGTATGGGTATGTTTCCAGTTACAGATATCTTGTATTATTTAAAATTAATTAAGTTTTTAAAAATAAGTAAAATATTAAGCAATGGATTAAACAAGTGAACTCAAACTTTTTAACGAAAATTAAGTATGTTTTATGCTTATACATAACAAATATACTTGGGTAAAACTTACATATTTCTGTTAAAATATTTTGCAAAGAGGTATTGAACCACTGATCGAATCATGGTGCTTTCGATCCTCGCAGTCCAAATTTTCTCCCTACTTCAGAGTGAGTCGGCGTCAAGGTTGGTCGAAAGATATGATTTCAGGCCCTAAAATATTTTACAGTAAAATTATATAGATTGCGGAAAGATAGCACAATATGAATTCCTTTTTTAACAAAATAGTCAAATTTTCAACAACAAATAAATTGTATTCGTTAAGAAATGAATATTTAACACAAGAAGATGAATTTTGATGAAAAAAACCATCAACCAAAGAGTCACATTAATCACCAAATATATCTTTCCAATAAAAAAAACGAATTTTCCCAAAAATAGTTACAGATTTAAGCAGATAGTAACATTTTTAACACAGAAAGACAATTTTTTCGATAACAGTAGATTTTGTAGAAAAAGAACTTGTCAAGTACTTGTCAACCAAGAAAGATGAATTTTGTTCCATAAAACTTGAATCTTTAATTCCAAATGATGAATCTTGAATTTTCATTAGAAAAGTTCTTTTTTAAACAAGAAAGATGACTTTTTTATTGTAAAAGGTAAATTTTCAAGAAAAGAGTCAAGTTTTTAAGCTAAAAAATCAAATGTTTTAGAAAACTTTAACTTTTAAAGCAAAAAAGATGAATTTTAAACAATATAGTTAAATTATCAAGAAAAAAGTTGAGCTTTCAACACACAAGAATAATTTTCTACCCTGAAAGACTACTTTTTAACGAAATATATGAATTTTCTATAAAATAATGACATCTTTATCAAAAAAGGTAAATTTTCTACAAACAAGATTAACTTTCTGCCCAAAAAGACGACTTTTTAAAATAATATATCAATTTTCTATCAACTAATTAAGTTTTTAACAGAAAAGTTGAATTTTCGATAAACAAGATTATCTTCTAGCCCAAAAATAGGACTTTTTAACAATAAAAAATGAATTTTCTAACAAACATTTGAATTTTTAACTCAGGGGAATGTCGTTAGAGTTGGGCCACTTTGTGATTATTCTCTGTATCTTTTTAAAAAATTTGAATATTCCTAAATATTTTTTTTTAATGGGAAGTTCAAATCCTTATCTGTAACATATTTATGGCAACTTGCTGCGATATCGGGAAAAAAATTATTGACGAAACAAAACAAAAAAAAGTAGTCAGAGCTGGGTCATAGCAGTCAGAGTTGGGCCACCACTGAAATTACATGAAATATGTACTGAACCCAGTGCAATTTTGGCATAAAAAATAACTTTGGTTATTTATTTATTTTTAAGTCGTACAAGAAGACTTTTATTTCTAGAATGTATTGTAGTGTTCAAAGGTTTAAAAAACATGAAATAAAGCATTTTTTATCTATAATTCAAATCTTTATATTCTTTGTTATTGCAAAAATGGTTATTTAATTTATTTACTTATTTTTTACTCATGAAATGTGACATTTATTTCTACAATTTATTATTTTAATGTTTAACGGTGCGAAAAACACGCAACTCACTACAGCCTGAGAGGTTAAGGAATCAAAATTTCCTTTTGGAAACTTGTTAATAGTTGACTAAGCAATGTTATTATATACTTAATTTAATTTCGGCATGATTTTTTCCGAGTTCTGGGCACTTTTTTCGAGTTTTGCAAAACTTTCAACACTATCAAAAACAAGACGATGGCCTGAAACTTTTTGGCAATAATTTCTGCGACTGTCAATGCTTTTAAAAGTTAGCCGTCATCGAGACGAATAGTTCCATGCATTTGCACCGACGGCAGCACTTCTCATATAACAAATACAGTGGTGGCCCAACTCTGACAGTGGCCCAACTCTGACGAAAATCCCCTATATAATATAATGTATTACTTTTTAACCACAAATGGCATTGTCAAATTTGCTGACAAAAAATGCGATTAAGCAAAGTTTGATAATAAAAATATAAGAAATAATTTTTTCATTGTTTAGTGATTATTATTATTGTGAACCTCATTAAAATACCTTTTTAAAATCCTCGTAAAAAGTGGGATTATATTATTATTATCCATCGTTTTCCTACAATGGAACCGTACTGAAAATTTTATTTTCAACAAATTAAATCGTTCTCCAGATACACAAAAGTCTAAATAAAATAAAAGATTCGTTTCTCGTAAACAGCAAAATCATTTTGATCAAGTATTAGAACCATTAAGCCACTAAAACACACCCAGAAGCGCTTCAGCTAGTTGGTGCGGGGCACTCGCACTCGTACTATTTCATACAACTTAACCAATACTTTCCATCCCATATTCGGTTTGGGATGATTTCTAGAGTAAAAATCAAGTTTTTTTCTAGCCTAATTAAAAAAATAGGAAAAATGCCGATTTAGTGATTATTTTTATTGTAAACGTCGTAAAAATACCTTTGAAAAACCCCCATAAAAAGTTAAATTTGGTAAGTTTGTCAGGATTTATGTAGAATTGAACGTTAGCTGTCGGGTTGAATCATCGAAAATTCGAGCCAATGTAGTTTGACAACCCGTTGTACCTTCCTTCCTTCCTTGCTTCCTTCACAGAATTTAAAGAGGATAAGATTGGCGACATAAAAAATTTAGGCGGGGACTCTTGATCAATTTGACCCCATATGTTGGTTCCCTGAGTTTATAAAAATTTTAGTACGCTTTGAAAAAGTCTTGTTATATCATTTATTGATGATCCTTTATTTGTTTAATAATCTATTATTAACTTACGAATTATGATTATTATATTTAATGTTATTACTAAAATTAGTAGTTACTATTAACAATATTAAGTAAATTATAAGTTAAACTGTGGCAATTATCAATAAAATAACATGAATTTTGTATACTAGATTGCGCTGACAAATAGCTGCTTACAATAAAATCGATATAAATATTATTGTATATTTGCGATTAGCAGAGTTAAAGAAATCATACTTTCAAAATTTGTTAAAGATGCACCCTACCGGATCTATTATGTATTGAACAAAATGTTCGCTTTTTTATGAAGTATTTTTTAGCCTTTTTAACTTTTTAGTCCAATTGTCGCGAATTTCTTTCCTCCTCTTCTGCCTAGGCTTAGGAGTTTGCGTTAAGTCCTGTGGGGGATTAGCTGGGTCAAGATAAGCATTAAGAAGCCAGATATCTGGCACGGTTTGGATGGTAACGTAAAAGTATATGCCGCCAATCTCGTGATGCACATCAATAATACTATTTGATTCACTAGATGCACGATCTATCAGAGCTCTTTTTTTATTTCTATATACCAATTTCACAATCTCTCTTGTTTCACCATCGGTGTGCACCTCCAAATGTTCTGCATAACATGTAATGTAGAATCTGGGTAAATAAATCTTAAGACCATCTGGAAAAAAGAGATTTGGGATTATATAAAAAAAAATCCACCATAAATTAAAAACTCCGAAATTCTCAATTAAAGCAAAAAAAATTAAACAATTGTTTTAAACTTAATAGTAAAATATTGGTAGAAAGAGAAATAATGTGTGTTACATTTTCTTATTTCAGTGCCCAAGCTCTTCGTGACGCCCAAATTTTCAAGTTCAAAGCTTTACATTTTTTTAATATGGGCTCATCCAGCCAGCAGAGTTACTATCTGAGTTATAAGATACGGGAAACAAATACATGAATTTTCTACCTAAAAGTTGAACTTTCAACTAAAAATGATCAATTTTTGATCAAATAATAAAAATTGTAATTAAAAAAGATACCTGGTAACAAGCGTTGCATTCAGTACTTTTTTATTTGCCTTCTTGATAGAAAAATGCATCTAATTTATAAGCAATAACACCTTTTTTGGATTAAAATGCAACCGTTTTTATAAAAATTCAACCATTTTTCCAAAAAGTTGTCCTTTTTTATTAAAACGTTAATTGTTTAGTAGAAAAATCGTACGTTTGGGTCGAAAATTAAAGCGTAATTTTCGCAGAAGATTTCCTTCTTCTTCTTGAAAACTTATATTTTCATGTTGAAATTTCAAAATAAAGTCTTTTTCAGATACAAATTAAATTGTTTTTCAATTTTTATTTTTACATTCTCATCTAGAGAAGATATTAGATTTGTGTAAAATTTGACCCCCCCCCCTCATTAGGTTTTTGTCAAATGTCCACGTTTTGAGACCCTCTGAAGCTGAAAAACAGGTGACTGCGAATGTGTCTGTCTGTCTATATGTATGGATGTATGTATGTATGCTGTATATCTGTATGTATGTATGTATGCCAGCCAGCCATTTTGGATAAAAATTCAAAAAGTAAGCACATTTTGAAAATTAT
>JAAAKG020008752.1:0-21177 GCA_010014905.2 Druon quercuslanigerum
AAAAATCTCAGAGACTGTGGACAAGGGAATTTCTTTAATAGTGGGGCCATCATCAATACTCCTCTCTGGAAGGCCAAAAATTATAAGATTTTTTTTCCTGGAGAATCTCTGCTCCATTTCAGAGATACATTGACGGGTGAGTGACTTGATGTCAGTGGGTGGGTGAGAGATATCAACAGATTTCAATTCGTTAATCGTACCTTCAGCAGCATCCATCCTGGCAGTTAGGTCTACAACTCGCTTCTCGGTGTCGTCAATACGTAAAATGGCATTGTCGATTTTCATTGAGAGGTTGTCGAATTTCTCAGACAGCGAATTTACGGACGTTGTGACCATTTCAAGTTCAGGCTTCATAGATGCAAAGCCACTTTTCATTATGCGTTCAATGTCCCCAACAGTAATAGGTGCAGAAGGTGGTTCAGGTGAAGTCGGAGTACGAGATCTAGGACGGCAACATTTTGCGTAGGACCCATCGCCAAGAGGCGTTGCGCGTTGAGCACAACCAGGATGGTAAGGAGTTAGACATCCAGAGCACAAAACCGCATCTACCACAGTGCCTTTACATCCACGACAAGTTTTCTCAACGGGAATGAGTAGTTTGTCGGGCTTATCCTTGGTAGGCATATTTTAAGCAAACTAAACAAATATTTAAAAGAGGTAATGTCCACTAGTCAACAGATAATTTTTAGGTTATGTTGCACTCAAACACAAGCGAACACTATGGAACGACCGCACTACAAATTTTCGAAGAAATTATTGATAGCACTCCACAATAGATAAAAAAAACTTAATCGTTCACATGAAACTTTCCAATTTACGAGCACTACCGTATAGTAAGTTAAATATTTCTTAGCGATCGCCACCGACACGACGGTTTAAACGTGCGCCATTTTAAAGAGATAATCTTATGATTTTTGCAAACGAATTAAATTAACAAATTAATTATTCGGGCATTCTTTGGCAGAAAATTCGTTTTTCCAATGACAATTTGTTTAATTAGAAACTTCTTAACAATTTCATTAACATTCATAACTAGTTAATACATTTTATGATTTTTATTAAACAAATTAGAGAAACAAAGGAATAGATAAGTCATTTATTGAAAGAAAAATTCGTTTTTATCGATGGCAGCTTTTTTAATTGAGAACTTCCTGATAATTTCAGACTAAATTAAAAATTGATTGATTTATTTTATGATGTTTTAAAACATTTTTAATAAAAAAATGCATTATGCAGGCATCTTTTGTCGGAAAGATTTTTTTTTGAACCTCAGTCCTTTCAGTTAAAGTTTCTAAATGCTTTTGTTATTTTAATAAGGCTGCAGCTGAAAGACAATTCATTTTTTATTAAATTTATCTTTAAAAAATATATAATTTATCAACTATTTATGAATTTTGCCGAAATTATTATATATTTCCCCATTAAAAAGAGTGACATCGAAAAAAAGAATTTTTACGCTGACAGATGCCCAAATAATGCATTTGTTTATAAGAATTTTTTAAAAATTCATAAAAATTAATCAATGAATCCAGATTTTTTTCTGAACTTATCATCAAGTTCCTAGTTAAGAAGGTTACCATCGAAACAAATACTTTTTTCTTTGGAAAACCGCCTTATCTATGCATTTAATATTATATTTGTTAAAAAAAATCATAAAATTTGTCAAATATTTGTAAAAGTTCTGAAATTGTCATGAAGTTCGCAAATGAAAGCACTGGAATTTAAGAAAAAAAATTGTTTTCGGATAAATGCCCGAATAATGCATATATTTATTAAATTTGTTTTAAAAAATTAGAAGGTTTCTCCACAAATTATGAAATTTTCTAAAATACGCATGAAGTTCCAAATTAAAAAATGTATGTAGAAAAAAAATTTTATGTCTAAAAATAGCTGATTAATGTATTTGTTCATTAAATTTGGAATTCAGAAACAACTGTTAGAAAGCGATTTTGATTTTTATCCAAGAAAATCAGCATTTTATTTTAAAGAGATCTGTAAACCGATTAAAATTTTTTTTTTCGAACTTTTATTTTAATCTAAATAGAAAAAAATTGTGGATATATGAAAGATGGAATATTTTTTACTGTTACGTAATTATTATTTTAAAAAATAATGTTCAAAAATACAAAATGTTATGATTTATATGTTAATATGTTATTTTGTTATTATTTTATTTTTCACTTTTATAAATAATTTAAATCAAAAAATGAAGATTATCGGATTGTCTAAGAAAAAAAACAGTTTGTTCTTTTCATTTCGCTCCAATTATGTTGCCAGTAATATTTCGTTATAAAGATTTGTGCTTTCTTATTATTTGTTAATTATTTGTTTTTAGTGGATTTAATTCTCATAAATTTTGATAAATTATAATATTGTGATTAATTTTTTTTTTAAATAAGTATTAATTATTAAGTTGAAGTCAATCAAAAATCAATTAAGGCCAGATGGAAATCACAGAACTTCTGATTTCCGGTCGGGTGCTTTTCCGTCAAGCTATTAGAGAGATCGAGAGAAAAGTATTTTTTCATAAATACATGAAATCTCAAGCCAGGTTTTACATTTAGTACACGAGTAATTTAAATAAATGTAAAATTTGACTTGAGATAGCGTATATTTATGGAAAAAAATTCTTCTTTCAATCGAAAGTTCTGTGGTTCGTTTCTCAGTCAAGCGAAGAGAGTATATCTTTTTTCAGACAAAAATTTAATTAGAAAATATAAATAATAATTTTCCATCTGGTCTGAATTAACGATAAGTGCTTTCTGTTATTAAAGAGTTAACTCGTTCGATAGTCTTGATTTATAGTTTCACTGATTCCTGTAAAGTCTTCATATCATAAATGTAGCAACTGGCTTGAGATAGCGTGTATTTCTGAAAAAAGATTTTTGTTTCGATCTCTCTCATACTTTCGTGAATAAGCAGCTGGCTGGCAATCGGAAGTTCTGCAGTTCGATTTCCAGTGACACGAAAAGAGTAAATCTTTCTTTCAGAAAAAAATTTTATTTTAGAAAATATTAAATTAATTTTTTTTTCACATCTGGTTTGAATTGACTTTAAGTATTTTCTGTTATTAAAAGAGTTAACTTGATGGATAGTTTTGATTTATATTTTCACTGATGGTGGAATTATATTTACACTCGTTTATGGTAACTACCTATGGTGATAATACAGATTCCTGTACGTTCTTGGTATCATAAATGGAACGCCTAGATGGAGATAGCGTGTATTTCAGAAAAAAGATTCTTCTTTTGATCTCTCTAATAGCTTCATGGAAAAGCACGGGATCCATAATCAGAAATTCTGTGTTTCGATTCCCAGTTGAGCGACGAGAGTAGATCTTTTTTCTCAACCAAATTTATTTAAAATATTTGAATAAATTTGTTTTTCATATGGTCGGTATTAACGATATTTACAACGATATTTACACTCATTGGTGGTAACTATCCATGATGATAAGACAGATTCCTGTAAATTATTCGTATCATAAATATAACATCTGGCTTGAGATGGCGTGTATTTCTGAAAAAAGATTTTTGTTTCGATCTCTCCCATAACTTCATGAAAAAGCACCCGGCTGGCAATCGGAAGTTCTGCAGTTTGATTCCCAGTGGAACGAAGAGAGTAAATCTTTCTTTCAGAAAAAAGTTTAATTTTTGAAAATATTGAATTAATATTTTTTCCATCTAGTTTGAATTGACTTTAAGTATTTGCTGTTATTTAAAGAGTTAACTTGATGGATAGTCTTGATTTATATTTTCACTGATGGTGGAATTATATTTACACTCGTTTATGGTAACTACCTATGATGATAATACAGATTCCTGTACGTTCTTGGTATCATAAATGGAACGCCTAGATTGAGATAGCGTGTATTTCAGAAAAAAATTCTTTCTTTGATCTCTCTAGTAGTTGCAAGGAAAAGCACGGGACCGATAATCGGAAGTTCTGTGTTTCGATTCCAAGTGGAGCGACGAGAGTAGATCTTTTTTCTCAACCAAATTTAGTTTAATTAGTTAATTAGTTAATTTGTTTAGTTTAATTTAATTTAATAAATTTATTTTCCATATGGTTGGTATTAACGATATTTACAACGATATTTATACTCATTGGTGGTAACTATCTATGATTATAAGACAGATTCCTGTAAGTATTCATATCATAAATATTACACCTGACTTGAGTTGGCGTGTATTTTGGAAAAAAAATTCTTTTTCGATCTCTCTCATAGCTTTATGGAAAAGCACACTACCGGAAAATGGGAAGTTCTGTGCTAAGATTTTCAGTGGAGCGAAAAGAGTAGATTTTTTTCAGAAAAAAATTTAATTAGAAAATATAAATAATATTTTTCCATCTGGTATGAATTAACGTTAAGTGCTTTCTGTTTTATAAAGAGTTAACTCGTTCGATAGTCTTGATTTATAGTTTCACTGATTCCTGTAAATTCTTCATATCATAAATGTAACGACTGGCTTAAGATAGCGTGTATTTCTGAAAAAAGATTTTTGTTTCGAGCTCTCTCATAGTTTTGTGAAAAAGCACCCGGCTGGCAATCGGAAGTTCTGCAGTTCGATTTCCAGTGAAACGAAGAGAGTAAATCTTTCTTTCAGAAAAAAATTTAATTTTAGCAAATATTGAATTAATTTTTTTTCTATCTGGTTTGAATTGACTTTAAGTATTTTCTTTTATTTAAAGAGTTAACTTGATGGATAGACTTGATTTATATTTTCACTGATGGTGGAATTATATTTACACTCGTTTTTGGTAACTACCTATGATGATAATACAGATTCCTGTACGTTCTTGGTATCATAAATGTAACGCCTAGATTGAGATAGCGTGTATTTCAGAAAAAAATTCTTACTTTGTTCTCTCTAGTAGCTTCATGGAAAAGCACGGGACCGATAATAGAATGTTTTGTGTTACGATTCCAAGTGGAGCAACGAGAGTAGATCTTTTTTCTCAACCAAATTTATGTAAAATAATTGATTAAATTTGTTTTCCAATTGGTCGGAATTAACGTTAAGTATTTTCTGTTGTTAGGAAGGTAACTTGATCGATAGTGTTGAATTTTATTGTTACGGATGGTGGAATGATATTTACCCTCATTGGTCGTAATTAACTATGATGATAAGACAGATTCCTGTAAATTATTCGTATCATAAATGTTACACCTGGCTTCAGATAGCGTGCATTTCTGAAAATTTTTTTTTCGATTTATCTGATAGCTTCATGGAAAAGCACCCGACCGGCAATTGGCAGTTCTGTGGTTCGATTCTCAGTGAAGCGAAGAGAGTAGATCTTTTATCAGAAAAAAATTATTCTTAGAAAATAATAAATTCACTTAGTAAAGGCAACTGGAAATATAATGTGAGAGAACTTTGGAAAAAAATATATTTGTTTTGGTTTTTAAATGGCGATACTGTACATTTGTTTACAAAATGAATATAAAAAACAGAAGAATGAATTTTGATGAGTTAACTTCACGTTCAACATAATTTGAGTATTATTGAGAGAAAAAAGAACTTCCTTCTCCTTATTGTTCTAAAAACTGTTTTCTGATTAGCTCATCACTTTTCGGTAAGAAAAAGTAAACATAAGTACTCAAATGAACTTTACATAAAAGAAAATGGTGACTGCGACACAGTGGAAAAGAGAATAAGAAACGAGAATTTTCACTATCCTATAAAATCATAGTAACCGTTTTATTAAAAAAAAAAAAATGCCCGGTTTTTTCCCGGTTTGCAAAAAATTTTCAAGGTCAATGAAATTTAAGAAATAGAACTCAAAAGCCAAAAACTTAAACCTTCGAGGTAATAACAACTTTTCAAGTGCACAATTAAACAACAAAAGGGGTTAAACAAGTTTAAAAATCTTTAAGATGCTTTACAATTTTATTTTAAAATATTGAAACATTTGTGTGTTGCTTTACGTTTTTTTCAAATTACTTAAAACGTTTTTCGGAACTTCTGAACAACTTTTAAAATAATTTAAATTTTCCCTACAATTTTTCCCAGAATTTTCTTTAAAATCCTGCCAAATTAAACTTTTTTTTCTTATAATCATAAAATTCATTTTTGATTATTTTGTCATTTCTTAATTCTTGTAAATGTTGTCTTATCCTTAATTTTTCTAAATAAAAAATAATTTTAAATTTTCCAAGAAAATGTTTCTTTTCTTTTAAAGCCTGTGAAAATTCTTAAGAATTCTTAAAAAGTATTAAATTAAGTCGTGCACTATTGGCACCAAAAGTTTGGTACGAATAACTTTTAAAATTACATTTTAAAAGTCTTTAAATCAAATGTACGCTTAAAAATTAAACATCGGAAATGGAACATTTTTCAAGTAAAATATTTTTGAATTACGTATTCTAAGCTGAATATTAGAATCAAAACAATTACCACATGATTAAAAAAAAAACGATTGAAATTAAATTTGGACAGGCTTTTTCTGGAAAGTTTGTGAAATTCCTGGTCAAAAAATAAATTCACTGTCATTTCCCGGCCTCCGCTAGTTCCCGGTAGTTTCTACTGGATTTGGTCAGCCGAAGCGTCACGCGTCAGCACTAACGCTTCACTTCATGAAAGCCCAAGTAAAACAGGTCTATAAATATGGGAATGAATGGTAAAACAAAAATAGAGAAAAAGACAATTGACTGAATGATAAAGTTTACTTTACATTTCAAAACTTTGGTACGAATAGTGGAATACAAATTTTGTATTGATTTTGAATCTTTTCAAAACTTCTAAATTTCTTTCACTTAATAAAAAATTTTCTAAGAATAATACGTGTTTAATGTCATTCATGAATCAAGATTTAAGAATTCGACTTAAAAATGAAATTTTTTAAAACAGAACAATTAAAATATTTAAAATTTAAAGTTTATTTTTTTTTTGTTTTGAATATTTAATTTATAATTACTGTTTTTAATGAACTGTGACATGTTTCTAAATATTAAGTAAATATTTATTTTTTTTAATTAAAAAAATTCAAACTAAAAGTTTTAGAAATGGAATATTTCAGATTGAAATAATATTCGAAATTTAATAAAAGCTTTTGATTATGAATATATTTTTTTGAAATAACTTCAAACTTGAAAATATTTGATAAATTTTTAATACAGCGATAACCTTTGTTTAACTCATAAGACTTTTTATTTGAAAAAGTTTAAGCACTAATTAAATGACATTTTAAAAGTCTTTAAATCAATTGTACGCTTAAAAATTAAAAATCGAAAATGGAACATTTTTCAAGTAAAATATTTTTGAATTACGTATTCTAAACTAAATATTATAATCAAACCAAATAACGCATTATTTATGAAAAAAGATTGCAATCAAATTTGGACTGTCATTTCCCTGCATTCGCGGCCTCCGCTAATTCCCAGTAGTTGCGACTAGGTTTGGCCAGCCAACGCGTCAGTACTATTAATTAAGTGTTTAATTAAATGTTAAATTAAATGGGGTTAAACAAGTTTAGAAACCTTTAAAATGCTACAAAATTTTATTTGAAAATATTGAAATACCTATACGTTGTTTTACATTTTTTTAAATTATATAAAACTTTTTTCCGCCATTCTAAACATCTTTTAAAATAATTTAAATTTTTCCCAGATTTTTTTTTAAATCTTGCCAAATAAATTTTTTTTTTTAATTTCAACATTTATTTTTAATAATTTTTTAATTTCTAAATCGTAAATATTATCTTACATTTAATTTATCTAAATGAAAAATAATTTTTCATTTTCCAAAAAATTTTTTTTTACTCTTTTAAAGCATGTCAAAATGCTTAAAAATGCTTAAAAAGTTTTAAATTAAGTTATGGATTATTTGCAATAAAACTTTGGTACGAATAGCGGGATAAAAATTTTGTATTGATTTTGAATCTTTTCAAAATTTAATTTTAATCAAGATTTAAGAAGCCGACTTACAAATAAAAATTTTTAAAACAGCACAATTAAAATATTTAACTTTCAAGTTTTTTTTTTTTTTTTTCTCTTGAATATTCAATTTATAATTGCTGTTTTTAATGAACTGTGACATGTTTTTAAATATTAAGTAAATATTCTTTTTTTCTAATTAAAAAAATTAAAACTGAATGTTTTAGAAATGGAATATTTCAGACTGAAATAATATTCAAAATTTAATAAAACCTTTTGATTATGAATATTTTTTTTTAATATCTTTAAAATTAAAATTATTTGATAAATTTTCAATACAGCGATAACATTTTTGTTTATGTCATAAAACTTTTCAATTGAAAAATTTTGATTATTAATTAAGTGTTGTTTTTTTATCAATAATCTTTGATTTTAAATGTTTCTAATTTTAAATTGTTTAAGTCTTTCAAACTGCATTCTAAAAGTCTTGAAATTAAAATGAACGCTTAAAAATTAAAAATCGAAAATGGAACATTTTTAAAGAAAAATATTTTGGAATTGCGCATTTTAAACTGGATATTAGAATCAAACGAAATACCTCATTATTAATAAAAAAACGATTTAAATTAATTTTGGACAGGTTTTTTTCTGAAAATTTGTAAAATGCTTGATCAAAAAATAAGTTCACTGTCATTTCCCGGTTTTTCCAGGTCTCGCCGCTAGCTCCTGTAGTTGCGACTGGCTTTGGTCAGCCAACGCGTCAGGCGTCAATACCATCAGTTCGCTTTGAGATACCCCAAGCAAAACAGCTCTATAGTTTTGGGAATGACTCGTAAAAAAATAGTCAAAAACACCTAGTTACTCAATGATTAAACTTACTTTATATCTCTTAGGGTATTACATTTTCAACAAAAAAGTTGAATTTTTATTCCACAAAAATAAATTTCCAGAGAAATGGAGGAATTTTTAAACAAAAAAAATTAAGCTTTAACCACATAAGTTGAATTCTTAATTCAATAGAAAGAACTTTTGAAAAAGCAATTGAATTTTCGAATAAAGAAGATTACTTTTTATCAAACAGTTGAATTTTCAATAAAATAGTTAAATTTTCAACAAAATAGTTAAATTTTAAACCAACAAAAATGAATTTTCATTCAAGTTGACGAATGCTTAAACAAAATATATAAATATTAAACAAAATCCACTGAAATTTTTAATCCAATAAGACTATTTTCAAAATATGATTGAATTTTTGCATTTTTGAACAAAGTAGCTAAGTTTTCAACAAACAGATAAATTTTCAATGAAAAAGTATTATTTTCGAACAAAAATATTGTAGTCGATATGTCAACCACCAAAAAGTATTTTAATTAAAAAAAGTAGTCGAATTCAATGAAAAACGATAAATTATTTTTAAAATAGGTAAATCTGCAAAAAAAATAGATTGATTTTCAACTACACAGTTGCATTTTTAGCGATGAACAGATAAAATATTTTAAAACAGATGAATTTTTAAACCAAAAAGACGAATTATCAAAAAAGTAAAGGAGGATTTTCAACGCATAAATGTGAATTATCAACCAAAAGGTAAATTTTTAATCAATTTGTTAAGTTTTCATCATTCACTTTATAATGCGTTATTAGAAAATTTTTCGCTTACACATTTTCCATTATGGATTTTAAGTTTTAAAATTTAATGTTAAAAGCCAGTTCAAAAGGCTAAAAAAATTAAAAATTACGAGCCTTTAATATCGAAAATTTTAGATTTTAAAAAACTAGTTAATTGATTTAACGAATATAAATTATAATGATTTTTCGAACTGAACTATAAATTGAGGATTAACAAGTATGTATAATCATTCATTTTATAAGAGGTTTCGGAATCAGTTTAAAATTTAAGAATTTCCATGTAAAGTCAGTAATTGCAAAACAAATATTCAAAACTGAACAAAAAAAACTTCGAATATTGCAATATTTATTTTTCTATTTGAAAAAAAATTAATGCACAAGTGGCAAGTTGAAGAGATATTTACCAGGTCTTAAAAGTTTATAAAGCTAACGACCTAATTTAAAACAAACTATAGATTTTTGCTAAATTCAAGCAAAACATATAGAAGCATTTTAAGAATGATGAAATGATGCAAAAGGATCAAAATCCTTTTTTTTAAGATCCGTACGAAAATTGAAAATAACTTATCACTTTGAAAAAATCATTTTAAGACAGTATCGAAAGAGATTTTAAAAGATTTCCAAAATTGACAAAAATTAATCCGAAAGATTTTAGAGAGATATTTTTAATTTTTCAGGATTAAAATAAAATTAAAAAGAATTCGAATTTTTTAAAAGATGTTTAAAACTTCAAAAAAAAATTCAAAAATAACTTATAATTTGAATATATGTAGAATAACATGCAGATGTTTCAAAATTTTGAAACTTTTTAAGGTGTTTAAACTATTCATAATGAAAATAATCGTTCAATCTTTAATATTTGTAGCTTAAAATTGCTTGAAATTATTTGCAGCTTCAGGGTGGTCGTTTTATTCAAATAAAAAATTTCTGGTTCACAAAGATTTTCCGCATTCAATGAAATTAAAAAAACTGAACAGTGAAGCCACCAATTTTGCCGTTTGAATTATTACAAACTGAACTGCATATTAAAGCACTTAAAATTTAACTTTTGCATTTTCAACTTTTAAAACTGAATTCAAAAATTTTTCAAATTCAAAACCTTTTTTCGAACCTTCTGAACATCTTTTCAAATAATTTCAAAAATCTTCACATTTATTTTTAATAATTTTATAAATATTTCTAAATCTTTGTTAAACTTCTCTTACACTTAATTTTTCTAAATAAAAAATGATTTTCATTTTTCCCAAAAAATTGTTGTTTATTCTTTTAAAGCTAGTCAAGATTCTTAAAAATTTTTTAAAAGTTTTTAATTAAGTCGTGGACTATTGGTACGAATTTTTCCTAGATTTTTGTTCAAAATCTTGCCAAGTAAAATCTTTTTTCTTAAAATCTAAACATCCAATTTTTGATCATTTTTTAATTTCTAAATCCTTGTCAATACTATCTTACATTTAATTTTTCTAAATAAAAAATAATTATTAATTTTTCGAAAAATTGTTGTTTACGGTTTGAAAGCCTGTCAAAATTCTTAAAAATTCGTAAAAACTTTTAAATTAAGTCGTAGACTATTTGCACCGAAACTTTGGTGTGAATAGCGGAATAAAAACTTTGTCTTGATTTTGAATCTTTTCAAAATTTCTAAATATCTTTTACTCAATAAAAAATCTTCTAAGAATAATAGGTGTTCAATTGTCATTTATAAAATAATATTTAACAATTCAAATTAATCATTAATTTTTTGAAAACAGTAAAATTAAAATACTTAAATTTCAAAGCTTAGTTTTTTCTGGCTTTGAATATTCAATGTATAATGACTATTTTAAATTAACTATCGCAAATTTTGAAATATTAAGTAAATATTCTTTTTTTAAATAAAAAATTTTTAAAGTGAATGTTTTAAAAATGGAATATTTACGAATTAAGTAATGTTCAAAATTTAGTAAACTCCTTTGATTACGAATATATTATTTTTAAATTATTTTTAAATTGGAAATAGTGGATTAATTTTCAATACAGCGTTTACATTTGTTTAACTCATAAGAATTTTTAATTGAAACAGTTTAAGCATTAATTAAATGTTGTTTTTGATCAATAATCTTCGATTTTAAACGCTTCTAATTTTCAATTGTTTAAGTCTTTGAAACTGGAAATGAAACATTTTTGAAGTAAAATCTTTTCAATTACACAATCTAAACTAAATATTAGAATTAAACAAAATAACTCGTTATTTATAAACAAGCGAATAAAATCAAGTTTATACAGTTTTTTTTGTAAAAATTTTCAAAATTCCCGGTCAAAAAATATATTCACTTTCATTTCCCGGCCTCTGCTAGTTTCCAGTAGTTGCTACTGGGATTGGTCAGCCAACGCGTCACGCGTCAGCACTATCAGTTCACTTCACGAGAGCTCAAGCAAAACAGCTCTATAACTTTAGGAATAAATGGTACAATAAAAATAGTCCAAAACACAATTTACTTATTAAGAAAGTTTACTTTAAATTTCGCTGGATGTGGCAGGAATCTGAATAGAATAATTTCGTTAATAGCTTTACGAGCCTTATTGAAGATCCCATCATATAAGTCCTAAAAAAACTTTTCAAGTGCATAATTTTGAATTAAATGGGGTTAAACAAGTTTAGAAATCTTTAAAATGCTTCAAAATTGTGTTTTAAAATATTGAAACATCTATATGTTACTTTACATTCTTCTACATTATTTAAAACTTATTTCGGACCTTCTGAACATCTTTTAAATCAATTTAAATTTTTCCCGGATTTTTTTTTCAGATCCTGCCAAATAAAAACTTTTTTTTCTTAAAGAGTTAGCATTCATTTTTGTTCATTTTGTAATTTCTAAAACCTTATAAATATTATCCTACACTTAATTTTGCTAAATAAAAAATAATTTTTAATTTTCCGAGAAAATTTTGTTTACTGTTTTAAAGCCTGTCAAAATTCTTAAAAATTCTTGAAAAGTTTTAAATGAAGTTGTGGACTATTTGCACCGAAACTTTGGTACAATTAAAATATTTAATTATTTATTAACGCTGAAACTTCTTCAAGCAAATCTTATCTTATCTTATCTTACCTTAGTCTTATGAGTTAAACAAATGTTATCGCTGTATTGAAAATTTATGAACTATTTTTAATTTTTAAATTAAAAAATTTCAAAGTGAATGTTTTAAAAATGGAAAATTTCAGACAAGCATTAATTAAATGTTGTTTTTCATCAATAATCTTCGATTCTAAACGCTTCTGATTTAGGACAGGTTTTTTTTTAAATTTGTAAAATTCCCGATCATGAAATAAATTTATTGTCCTTCCCCGACCACCCGCTAGTTCCCAGTAGTCGCGACTAAGCTTGGTCAGCCAACGTGTCACGCGTGAGCACTATCAGTTCACTTCACGAAAGCCCAAGCAAAACAGCTCTATGATTTTATAATTTTTTAATTTCTTCGGGCTGATTATTAAAGATCTCATTATATTAGTCCTATTTACAGATTTTTAATCAACAAAGACTAAGTGAGCGATTAAGACAGACTACTTTAATTTCTTATTTTTGTAAATCTTCTGTATAGAACTCAGTGCATGGCAAAATTAAAGAAAAAACATTTAAAAACGTTAAGTTTACGCAAAATGAATCCTGAAATATACTTTACAAATTTTTTTCAGGGTTTGATGTTGAATTTGAAGAAATTCAATAAGGGATTAAAGAAAAAGTGAAAACAATTAAATTTCATCACATTTTTTATTTTTAATCAATATAAAACAATTTTCTAAAGAAACAGCTTGGGAGCTTTGACTGAAATTTTCTTTGTGCTTTATTTTTAAGCCCCTAAATCGAATCTAAAAAAATGTAAAACATCTAAATTAAATTATTCTATTTTATTTTGTTTCATAAATGCCCTGCGACACACAGTTTTAACTTTTGTTTAATGAAAGCTAATAAAAATTCGCATCGAACTGTCATGGCCGATTTTTGTTATTTTGTTATTTAATTAATATTAGGTATATATATTAATATAGATATATATAGTTATTGAACTATTAGGAAAAGCTAAAAAATGTGTTATTAACAGTTAATTACACACAGAAAAAAACATATTTGAATGCTGAAAAATAGCCAAATAGTTTATCTGTTAATTAGGTTTATTTAAAAAATCATAAAATGTTATCGATTCATAGCAAAAACCCATTGCTAAATAACTGGCTGTTGATTCCGTAAAATAAGCGGTATTTTATTCACAAATACATAAAATGATAAAAGTTTGTTTAAAAAATTGTTGTTTACAGCAATAAATTATTTACTGTCATCAAAATGTTCTTAAAAATGTAGAAAATACCTCTATACTGATAATTGCATAAAAATTGTTTATAAAAATTGGTTTTAAAATAAGAAATTAGTTATTAACTTTTATTAATTTAACTAAAAAATTCTTTTCGTCCACAATTTGTTTAAATTTAATGTGAATTAGTATACTTCGAAAGTCAAAAAGTTTATCTTGTTATTTTTGTTATTAAATAAACACAAATATTTATAAATCTGCCACGAGATTTCAATGCGAAATTTTCTTAGCTTTCATTAAAACAAATTTACACAGGATAATAATTTTCTTCTGAAAAAATCAATTTGTGCATGGTCATTTTTTTGGCCCACTGTGGGACAGTGGGTCCATATTTTTAATCACTAACTCTTCAGATGTCCTCATATTTTTGGACTAGGGTTTTTAAAAATGCATTGCAAAATTTTGTTCAAAGCTAGAGGACGACAAATTCGCCCCATTTTATTTCAAATTCTAAGAAAGAAATACCCTAATTTTTTATTAATTTTTTTTTATTATTGAACATAGAATTTTATGTATCAGACATATCGCACACCCCTATGAGTACTTGAAAGCTACCCTTGAAACCAAAAATGTCAGTTCTTAATGAAATCGACCTTCTAAACTCTATTCTCGTATTTTTTCACTTAAAATTATTAATATTGGTCTAGTGGAATAGTTATGAATATTGGTTTATTAATTTTTAATTTTTAAACAAATGGAATTTTTAAAAATAATTTTTATCGAAAATTCGTTTGTTTTCTTAAAACTTATTACTATTGGTCTAGTGGGATATTTATTAACAGTTATCCAATACTTTCCAGTTATTTAAACAACTAGAATTTGTTTATATAAGTTTTTAAAAAAAATTATGGATATTTCTTTGGTGGAATATTTATAAACATTCTTTTATTAATCTAATTTTTTTTACTTTTTTCAATACAAATTATTATTATTCGTCTAGTGTAATATTTATAAACATTGGTTAGTTATTCTGTATTATTTAAACAATTCCCGTTTGTGTAGAAAAAACTAATAATACTGTTCAACTAATAGTTTTTTTACACAATATAAAAAAAGTGTTTCTAAGCAAATATTTTAATATAATTTAAGGGAAAATTTGTTAAATAAAATGTTATTGCAGCTTGTGTCGTTTCTCCAGAAAGTCAATTTTTTATTTTTAATGTTATTTTTCACGATTAAAATAGATAATATCTATCATATTAAAAACCCATTAAAAACATTTTTTGCTCTACTTTTGGTGAAAAAATGTTATCCATTAATTTTTTCTTAGCTTGAGTCGTGTAAAAAAGCGATAAATAAAAAATTTGTAGATATTTGTTGGCACAAAATGTTTATCTTATCATCTTCTTCGTTTCTTGCATAGTATTTTTTTCATTTTTTTTTAAATTTAGAAAGTTGATATGATAATCTTTTAGGAATTTAAAAAAATTTATTTGAATTACAAACATACAAAAAAATAATTTTTTTAAACCCCACACACGAAACGAAAAAAATTTTTTGGGATTACCATTATTTATTATGGTTTTAAAATTTAAAATTTCATTTTTTCAAGAAAATTCAACAAGTTCTTATGATAATTTTCTTGGGTATTCAAAAAACAGCATTTTTCTTTTTCTGACTTTTTTTATATCGTGCGTTATTTGGCTTAAAATTATAATTTTCGTGTGTTTTATGGAATTTTTTAAATACTATAACTCTGGTTAATTTTAGTCTTATCAAAAAAAGTCATCAATATAAATTGTTTATCTTTTTCAAAACTATGAATATCCATACAGAAAATTTTTTAATCTTGAAAAGAGTGGTCTCAAAAGTATTCAAAATATGCTCACTTTTTGAATTTTTATCCAAAATGGCTGGGGAACAAACTAAACCTTTGGTTTAGCACAATAAAAAAAGTGTGCTAAAGTCCAGTCTAATGGAATAATTTTTTCAAAAGTTATCGTGGTCACAGACAGATAGACATACATACAGACAGACATATTCATAAAAACCTGTTTTGCGGATTCAGAGGTTCTCAAAATGTGGACATTTGATAAGAACTATGGGGTGGGGTCAAATTTGGTACAAATGAAATACCTTCTCTGATGAGAATGTAAAAATAAAAAATAATAAAAATAAGGGAAGTTCGGATTTGGAATAAAATGGGGGGGATAGTTGCCTTCTAAAAAAACGTTTTTTGAGCCACCCTATTCTGGGCGGTCTTGCAATATTTAATCTTATCGACCAAACCATATTTCAAAGAGTCGATTAATTTTTAAAATAAGTTTTTCAGTCAGCCGCTCGAGATGAAAGTTGCGGTATTACGTGCGAAAGATAATAGAGTGCCAGTCGTGAAGTTACGCGTATTTCGTGCCTTTGATCAAGCTCACTTTTATATACAATTCAAGTTACCAAAGCCCAGTCTCGAGCACGGCATATCCTTTCCAGATGTTCTGTGTAAATTGCTTGCGGGAAACTAGGTTTCTTCATGCCGGGAGATTACAGCAACGCACACTCTAGACAAGTTAAGGTAGCTCGACGCTGCGACGTTCTTAAGGATGTACACTACGTACAATCAATCTCAAAAGTTACCTATCTTTAAAATGATTTATAAAATTGGCAAAAAAAGATCTATTACTAATTTCTGTAAATATTGATGAAGGCTTCTATACACACTTAAATAAAAAAGAAATTCAGTTTAAGATTGTTTATTTAACAATACTTGTGTACAACTCAAAAGTTTCCTCTATTTAAAATGATTTATAAAATCGACAAAAATACAGCAATGAATTTTTTCTGTAAATATTGATGGAGGCTTGTAAACACATTTCAGAAAGGCATAATTCAGGCTAAAATTGTTTATTTAACAGTAGTTGTGTACAACTTAAAAGTTTTCTGTCTTTAAAATGATTTATAAAATCGTCAGAAAAAGAAATATTATTAATTTCTGTAAATATTAATAAATTCTTCTGAGTAAACTTCAGCAAAAAATAATTCGGTTAAAATTGTTTATTTAATAGCAGTTGTGTGCAACTCAAAAGTTGCCTGTCTTTAAAATGATTTATAAAATCGACAAAAATAGAGCAATGAATTTTTCCTGTAAATATTAATGGAGGCTTGTAAACACACTTCAGAAAGAAATAAGTTCGGATAAAAATGTTTATTTAACAGTAGTAATGTACAAGTCAAAAGTTGCCTGTATTTAAAATGATTTATAAAATCGATAAAAATAGAGCAAATAATTTTTTCTATAAATATTGATGGAGGCTTCTAAACACACTTTTAAAAAAATTCAGGTTAAAATGGTTTATTTAACAGTAGTTGTGTACAACTCAAAAGTTTCCTGTCTTTAAAACGATTTATAAAATAGTCAGAAAAAGAACTATAATTATTTTCTGTAAATATTAATAAATTCTTCTAAGCAAACTTCAGCAAAAAATAATTTAATTAAAATTGTTTATTTAATAGTAGTTGTGCGCAACTCAAAAGTTGCCTGTCTTTTAAATGATTTATAAAATCGACAAAAATAGAGCAATGAATTTTTGAATGAATAATTCCGGATAAAATTGTTTATTTAACAGTATTTGTGTACAACTCAAAAGTTGCCTGTATTTAAAACGATTTATAAAATAGTCAGAAAAAGAACTATTATTAATTTCTGTAAATATTAATAAATTCTTCTAAGCAAACTTCAGCAAAAAATAATTCGGTTAAAATTGTTTATTTAATAGTAGTTGTGTGCAACTCAAAAGTTGCCTGTCTTTAAAATGATTTATGAAATGAAAAAAACAGATTTATTATGAATTTCTATGAATATTGATTGTGGATTCTAAAAACACTTTAGAAAAAAATAATTCAGGGTAAAATTGTTTATTTAACAGTAGTAGTGTACCACTCTAAAGTTGCCTGTTTTTAAAATGATTTATAAAATCGACAAAAAAAGATCTATTATAAATTGTAGTAAATATTGATAAAGGCTTCTAAACACACTCCATAAAAAAATAATTCAGGCTAAAATTGTTTATTCAACAGTAGTTCTGTAGAACTCAAAAGTTGCCTGGCTTTAAAATAATTTATAAAATCGATAAAAAAAGCTCTATTAATTATTCCTATGAACATTAATGGAGCCTTCTAAAAACACTTTCGCAAACAATATTTCAGGTTAAAATTGTTTATTGACCAGTAGTTGTGTACAAATTAAAAGTTGCCTGACTTTAAAATAATTTATAAAATCGAAAAAAAGATCTATTTTAAATTTCTGTAAATATTTATGGAAGCTTATAAGCACACCTAAAAATATAATTTATGTTAAAATTGTTTATATAACAGTAGTTGTATACAACTCAAAATTTTTCTGACTTAAAAATGATTTAAAAAAACGACAAAAAAATATATATTATTAATTTCTGTAAATAATGTTATAGGCCTCTAAACAAACTTCAGAAAAAATAATTCAGGTTAAAATTGTTTATTTAACAGTAGTTGTGTACAACTCAAAACTTGCCTGTCTTTAAAATTATCTGTAAAATCGACAAAAAAGATCCATTATAAATTTTAGCAAATATTGATAGAGGCTTCTAAACACACTCTAGAAAAAAAATCATGCTAAAATTGTTTATTTAACAGTAGTCACGTACAACTCAAAAGTTGCCTGGCTTTAAAATGATTTTAATAAACGACGAAAAAAGATCTATAATTATATTCTGTAAATATTGATGGAAGCTTATAAACATACTTAAAAACATCCAGGTTGAAATTGTTTATTTAACAGTAGTTTTGTACAACTCAAAACTTGCATGTCTTTAAAATTATCTATAAAATCGACAGAAAAGATCTATTATAAATTTTATTAAATGTTGATGGAGGCTTCTAAACACACTAAAAAAAAATAATTCAGGCTAAAATTGTTTATTTAACAGTAGTTGTGTACAACACAAAACCTGCCTGTCTTTAAAATTGTTCATCAAATCGACAAAAAAGATCTATTATAAATTTTAGTAAATATTGATAGAGGCTTCTAAACACACTCCAGAAAAAAATAATTCAGGCAAAAATTATTTATTCAACAGTAGTTGTGTAGATCTCAAAAGTTGCCTGGCTTTAAAATGATTTATAAAATCGATAAAAAAAGATCTATTAATTATTTCTATGAATAATAATGGAGCCTACTAAAAAGACTTTCGCAAACAATATTTCAGGTTAAAATTGTTTATTTACCAGTAGTTGTGTAAAACTCAAAACTTGCCTGTCTTTAAAATTATCTATAAAATCGACAACAAAGATCTATTATAAATTTTAGTAGATATTGATAGAGGCTTCTAAACACACTAGAGAAAAAAATAATGCAGGCTAAAATTGTTTATTTAACAGTAGTTGTGTACAACTCAAACGATTTCCTGGCTTTAAAATGATTTATAAAATCGACAAAAAAAGATCAACGATTAATTTCTGTAAATATTGATGGAGGCTTCTAAAGATACTTTAGAAAAAAATAATTTAGGTTAAAATTGTTTGTTTAACAGTATTTATTTAATTGTTTAGTTTTATCTTTGTCCTTAGGGAAAATTTACCATTTTTATTTCATCATAATAATCAAGGCCTCATTTTATTCTCAGATGCGTTCTCAAAATTTACATTTGGTTGATTTTATTTAAAAAATTTATTGAGAAATCATTTAGTTATTATTGTTATAAACATAGCATAAACTCTAAATAATTACTGTTAAATAAACAATTTTAACCTGAATTTTTTTTTAAAGTACACTTACAAGCTTTTGTCGAGATTTGCGAAAATCAATATCAGACCTATTTTTTTTATTTTATAAATGATTGTAAAGATTGGCGACTTTTGAGATTGATTGTACGTAGCATACATCCTTAAGCTTTTTGGAAAGTGGGACGGCTACTACTGCTGTTGCCTTGCAAACGTGATAAAAGCTGTTCCAAACTTTACGTTTCATTTACGTGGTCCGAATGCCAAATAGTAATTTTCTCGAAATTTCGTAAATTCAACTCTTACAATTAAGGTTCGGGACGACTGAAAAATCCCGAAAAATAAAATTCTCGTCAGTGTAAAATTCCCGAATTGGAAAATGAAATTGCTGAATTAGAAAATTCCCGAATATTAAAATTCCGGAATAATAAAATTGCCGAAAAATAAAAATACCGAATTAGAAAATTCCTAAATAATAAAATTCTCGAATAATAAAATTCTCGAATTATACAATTTCCAAATTGGAAAATTCACGACAGTTTATAACATTACCGAATTAGAAAATTCCCGAATAACAAAATGGAGGGGAATAAAATTAGAAGAAGTAAAAGAGTTGAAATATTTTATATATATTTTGCAAAGGAATGGAGATCATAGAGCTTATATAAGGGAAAGAATAAAAAAGCAGCAGGATATGAGGAATAGGCAAATAGAGGATTAAAGTTAACAAACAAAATTAAAGTTAGAAAAGAGAGATATAGAAGTGGATGGGATGAGGAGTGTAAAGAGAAAAAGAAGGAGGTCAGAAATGAATTAAGAAAGTGGAGAAAAGAAAAAAGTAATAGGGAAGAATATAGGAGAAAAAAGAAAGGGTATTCTGAGTTGTGTGATCAAAAGAAAGAGGAAAAAAATAAAAGGTTTGAGGAAAAGGCGGAGAATGCTAGGACGGAAGAAGAAGTATGGAAGGTAGTAAATAGAGAAAGAAGACGAAGAAAAAGAGTAAACTAAGATATTGAAATAGTAGAATGGAAAAAATATTTTTTGGATTTGCTAGGAGGAATAGAGAGAAAAGTTAAGAAGGGAGAAAAATATAGTAGAGAAAGATATGAGGAAGAGGATATAACAACGGAAGAAATAGATAAGGTATTAGGAATAATGAAGGATGGAAAGGCACCAGTCGTAGATGGGCTTCCAAATGAAGTATGGAAATATGGACGGACAGAACTAGTGGAATGGGCATGGATAATGTGTGACCGAGTATGGAGAGGAGAGGGGTGGCCAGAGTTATGGAAAGAAGGAGTAGTGATACCAATAGTAAAGAAAGAAAAAGGAGAGGAGGTTAAAGATTATAGGGGTGTGACTCTGATGCCAACACTGTATAAAGTATATGTAACATTTCTGTCGGAGAGATTGAGGAAAGCAGTTGAGGAAAAAAAGATAGAGCCACCGAATCAGACAGGGTTTAGAAAAGGGATGGGGGTGATGGAAAAAATATATGTTCTGAACTATCTAGTAAATAGGAGGATTAAAAGGGAAAAAGGGGCAATGATAGCAATGGTCGTGGACTTAAAGGCAGCGTTTGACTCATTAGACCGAGGCGAGATAAAAAAAGTTATGGTGAAAAAGGGGATAAGAGA
>JAAAKG020008763.1:0-21177 GCA_010014905.2 Druon quercuslanigerum
CTTCCTCACACTACTCTCCTCCCTACCGAGTGAGTCACGCCTACCCCGAAAGGGAAACGGCTTAATGGTGTAATAGTAATAGAGAATCACCCAAACATATAAATACATGCTTTTTTTACTGTGCACATTCTCGAGAAAGTGGAAAAATACAATTCCGCAGTCGAGAAATTCGAAATACTAAATTCAGACGAATGAGCATATTATGAATAATCTCTTCTCATCGTCTTTATGACTATCCAATAATAATAATAATAATAATTAATGATAATAATAATAATAATAATAATCGCAATAGAGTTATCTTAATTCGTAAAATGAGTCGAGGGATACGATTAACGAATCATAATGTTATTTACAAGAAAAATGTGGGAGATATTTAAATTAATTTAACGACTCTTTAGATTTGTTACACAATTACGCATTATCGTACTTTTACAATTAATAACTACTTAATTATCATTACAGCTGGTAAAGCACATACTCGCACACTCGCAAAATCAATTTTGTGAAACTGATTTAATAGCTGCCTATAAATGTAGATTTTTAGGCCGAATTTAATTTAATAATTTAGATATACAAAGTTTTGGTTCTAAAACGAAAAATAAAACAGTTTCACAAACCTGAAGTTTGCGTTTATCACATTTGTCGCATCAAAAAGGAACTGGGAGATTTTTGAGACGATTTTTATCTGAAAAAGAGTGTTCTGCATTTCCTGAACTTTGTAAGGTTTGAAAACCAATTTTTTTGGTCAGAATTAAATAATTTAAAGATGCATTTGGTTAAAAATATAAAGAACCCTAAGCTTTTCAGTTCGATGACTAGGATGTCGTAAGACTGAATATTTTCGAAGTATAAATAAAGAAAATTAAAAGCTTTTGAATTAAAAAATCAGTGGATCGAAAATTAAGTGTTTTTAAAATTAGAGCAGTCAAAAACGGATTATTTCTCATTTTATATTTACAAGGGAATTTTTTAATATTCAGGCCATTGCGGAACAACGTTGAACTAATATGTGGGTGCGGTGTCCACTACATTCACGCTTTCAGTCTCTTGGACGCACCCGAAGAAACAATGACATAACGGTTATCAACTCTCTATGTAATTACATTCAAATGTTGCAGAATATTTCAGAATGTTACACAAGCTGGCTCAAAGTACCGAAACGAAGATTCAATTTATTTCATAAACATTTTGAGAGTCTTTCAAAATTAGATTCAAATAATTAACAATTATTTAATTTCATAATTTACTAGCATTTTTCTTATTAATTATGTACTGTATGAATTTTGAGAATATATTAAAATTACAGACAGCGACAATTTCAAATTGTTTTGTCTATTTATAGAAATGTAATACTGACGCTCGCCTTTTTAAAATATTATAGAATGTTCCAGAACATTTCAAGAATTAAAAAATGTTTTAATAATCTGAAATATTTGAAAAGTTTCCAGACTATTCTAGAAAATAAAATTCTGTGGACTGTTCTGCATTATTTTTGAAATTTCTGGATGATTTCAGAATGTTCCAGAATATTCTAGAATGTTCTGGAATGGAAATTTTTCATTCATTTTTCATCATTCGATCGGGAAATTGAAAATCTGCTCTCGAAATTTTTGTAATGATGCAGAATTGTTCTGAAACCATTGAGAATATTCTAGAAACTTCTAGAAACTTCTAGAAACTTCTAGAAAGTTCTACTATGTTTTGAAACATTACGAATTCTTCGTACATCGTTCACAGTTGTTCGAGTTCAAAAATAATATAGAATATTCTCAAATATTTTAGAATTCTTCAGAATTTTTTGTAGGATATATAACATTTTTTTAATGTTCTACAGACGTCCAGAATAACTTAAAAGCTTGGAGAATATTCTCGGATCTACTAGAATCTTCGAGAATTTTCCAATTCAATTTTGAATTGACTTAAAACTTAAATGGTGTTCAACTGATTACAGTATTCTCATAAATGACTACTGATTCGTAATTTCATTAAAAGTTTGATTGAAAAGATTCTCTAAAATGTTCAGAAATTAATCATCATTTCCATACCTTGAACCCTTTCGTATTAGAAGGCAAGTCTGTAGAATTTAAACATAATTTAAATGGCTATCTAACATCTGGTATTTTTATTTAGTTTTCATATAATTAATAATTTATACTTTAACAAAACAATAAGAATAATTATTTTTCTCATATATTTGAATATTCTTTTAATTTAACTTTTTAAACATATGATAGAAAATCATTATTCTTATTATATTGTGAAAGAATATTTAATTAATACAACGAATAACTAAAAAAAATATAAAATGTTATACAACCATTTAATGTGTATTTTAAATTCTTTTTTTCTAACACGAGGAACCTTCGCCCTTAGGAATTTTTTTTGGATTCATACTCTTTCCAGTAATAGGTGCTCCTTTAAGGCTTTCTCAAAAAAGGACTGAACGAGCTGAAAGTTCGGATTCGATTCTTCCCACCGGAATTATTTCTCTTTTTTTTGAAACTTACTATTAAATTTATATAAATTAAACTCAAATATTATTTTGAATCCTTATATTTTTATGTTACTTTTATTCTTATTATACTATTTGTATATGTTTATTTTCATATCATATGAAAATAACAATAAAAAAATTGAATGAAAAAAATATTGCAAAAAAATGCCAGCAGCAGGAATCGAGTCGGGACTTTGGGGTTACAGGCTGGAAGCACTACCGCCTGATCTGACCATAACTGGGAGGATGATGAATCTAAAGAAAAATTCCACATAATGAAGGGTTCCTTTGTAAATGCCTATGACACATCAATTTCGTTTTAAGAGAAGAATCAGACAGGAAATCTAAGATCTATACTGGAGGGAGGTACATAAAATTGCTTTCGATCTCGCCCGGTGAAAAAGCGTTGGTCTTGCTATTGATAAAAATCCAGACCCTGGATTCGGTGCCGTCGATCATCGCGATTCAATTCCGATAGCGAAAGCTTTATTTTTCGCTTTGATTTTTTTTTTCTTTTTCGCGATGATTCGCAGAAATCTAAGAATCTGGCGAATTCGAATCTTTAATACAATTCGGCACGAGTGAACACAAAGTAGAACAAGGCAATTTCAGAAGGCATTGATTTCCTCGTGTGTATTGTCACGTTGACTCTATTATGCCCTGTGAGTCAGTATAAAAGTCTCACAATCAGTCTACTTAAAACAATGATCGCTCGTTATCGACACTCGCGTTGTACGAACGGGAAACAATCACGATATCAAAAGCCAATCAAATTCCCCACTCGGGACAATAGGAGTGCGTAATTGCTTCCAAGTCTCTCCCTCACGCATCAATCGATCCTGACTTTTGATTCGGTTGCTTTAGGAAATGTCGGATAGATTTTTAAGACTTTTTTCAAAAGCAGTTAGCAATTCTGTTTAGAGAGCAGCTGACGAAATAGCTTTTTTGTTCCTTTTTAGGCTTATGGTTCACTTTTTTTTTATAAATAAATAGATTGGATACATCTATAGTGCTTACTTTGACTCATCCATCAAACATTTCCATTTACGAAACGCTTCTTTGGTTCACACACAAGAGAAGGAATTTTTATTTTTCCTTAATATCATTTACAATGATTAATTATTTATCCATTCTTAATTATTCTTTAAAATATTTTCAGAAGAAATCGAAGAAAATTAGATTTGATTTAATTTTCCTATAAGTTCTCTGAAGATATTTTATAAACATTGGAATTGAATATCTGCTGCAATTCTCAAACTTATTTAATAAATTGAGGTGCGTTTTTTTTTAAACAAAATTTATTTGCTTCTTCTAACAAAAGAAACAAGAAGGTCGAAACTGCACAGAACCTTCCAGAATGTACTCAAAACTTTCAGTCTATTAAGGCAGTTATCGTGCATCAGAAGTCTTAAAAAAAAATTATTTTCAGAATATTACAAAAGCTTTGAAAGTATTGTATAAATTTCTATAATCTTGCAATGTTCTAAAATCTTGATACTTTTAGAGTATTTCGGAAAGTTCTTGAAGGTTCCATGTGTTTCAGAAATATTTTAGAAATTTTCAGAAACTTCTAGTATGTTCTTAAAGCTTTGAAAACTTTTCTTGTTCTAGAAAATAAAAAAGACTTTAATATCATCCAAAATCTTTTAGCACTATTGAAATGATTAGAAAAAAATCAAGAAACTTTTAAAATATTCTAAAAGCTTCCAGAATATTCCATAATCTTTCAGCTTGTTCTTTTTATATCCATAAAAAAAATACCTAATGCACTTAAGGTCGTGCCAATAGCCAGATATCGGAAAAACATACTTTTTCTATGATTTTAAGAATCAAAATATTATAACTGATGTCATTTCAAACAACAAACATTATTTTCTATGAGAAATAAATATTCACAACAACAATAAAATTAATTTTAACCATGTTTTTTGCAATTGAATTTTTTCTGACCATCGCTTCTTACCCATTTTTGAAAAATGATTGCAGTTTATTAAGTGACGGCTTATTTTTCCGGGAAAACATTCCCTAAAACTCTGCTGTTTACAATATTGAGAGTCGATTTTTCTATGGCTTCTATGACTTCTTCCATGGCTCTAAATCGTTAGAACAATTTTTGTAAGAAAAAAAATTTTAATAAATGGTTATATTCTAAGATTATTTAGTTATTTTAAAACTTATAAACAGAGTTGTAAAGAATGTTTTTCCGGAAAAAGCCGTCATTTATTAAAATGCAATCATTTTTCAAAAATTGGTAAGAAGCGAAGGTCAGAAAAATTTCAGTTGCAAAAAACATGGTTAAAATTATTGTTTTTTTTGTGAATTTTGATAATTTTCATGAAAAATAACATGCATTTAAAAAATGACATCAGCTTAATATTTTGATTCTTAAAATCATAGAAAAACTCTTTTTTCAGATATCTGAGTTATGTCACGACTACCTCAAAGAAACTGAATTTCATTCAACATTTTGAAAACCTGAAAAAATGTTGAGAATTAAATAAAAATGGTTACATATTTCTCCAAGTTTTCTGAATATATTTTCTAAAAATTTGATCTCTAGTTCCAGACTAGTTTTCAAGCTTATTTACACAATGAACATCAGGGAGATTGATTTTATTGACAAAACTGTCTTTTTTCGAAAATGAATACGCGCACTGGTCTAAAATGTACATTTACAGATATTTTTATTATTATCAAAATCGGATATGACTTTCAAGTAATTTATTTGAGTTATTGTTTTTATTTTCTCAATTTTTTGAAAATGCATTTTTTGAATTTGGATTTACATAGAATTATCCCCTTTTACAAATACATATTTGTACATAATTGAATAAAAATATTTAAACCTATTTTTTAGGAACATAATAATTTTATCTTACTCGTTTCACAGAATTCTATAATAATTAAAAAAATACATATTGTATATGAAAGGGTTTCATTTTATACGAATCCATGTTTATAAAATTTATTTTCAAGATAATGATAATATAAAAAAATCAACTAAAAAGAAAGAACACAATTAAGGGACCTCTAAATCATATCCGGTTTTGAATTTTTCTTTTTGAAAAATAAGTTGAATGAATAGGCTACTGTGCATCTTCAGATTCGAAAATAATATTTCTTTTAATCACCCTAAACTTCTTTCTTTCTCATGTAATTATATTCGCAAAATATTTAGTTAAAGCGATGAAGTGATTCTGGCAAGTCTTTTTTTCTGTATGAAAGTTTGAAAATGTGCAGCTCTAAAAAAGAATTAACACCAATTTGGTATAGACGATCGCGATTTTTAATCGCACGCAAGTCATTGGTCTCGAATATCAACGTGGGCGACCGTGAGCGACCATCACGATAGAACACGCATTCTCTCATTGTCTTTCTCTCTCTTCTGTGCTATAAATATGCAAATCGTGAGTGCAATTGTGCGAGGCGCGACGCTTATGCAAATGCATGCTAAAGGATATCGGGATCTCACAAATTCGGACACACCTGACGCATAAATAAAGAGAGTACCTACGCGATTTACGTATTTGCAGACCGCAATTAAGGGGTCAAGCGATTTTCCTGAAGAAATTCCGATCCCGCATCGCACAATCAATTCACTCAGCATATTCTTATCCTCCATCAATTTCCACCTCTGGCAGATGAATAGCTTATTCCTAATTTTCAGTTTAAAAAAATCATTACAAAATTTCGACTATTTCTAGAGCTACTTTTAGAAAATCTTAAAGATAGCGAATTAGAAAATCCTATTGTTTAGCCTCCAGTTTATTTTTAATCGAGTAATTTAGGAAATAATACGATAATCATAGAAAAGACCAAAATGTGGTCCTTCGAGCCGGATGTGATCCATCAACCGCTTGATATATCCCACTTTTTCCTACAAAATTCAATTAAAATAGTGAGACTACCTACTGGAAAACGTCGAAAGTTCTCTTTTGTAAAAAATTGAATTTTTCTATAAAAACAATTCAGACCAGAGTATGCAAAATTTGGTTTCGCAACCAAAGCTCCTCCATCAGTATCTTTTCATCATTTGTCCCGCGATGTGGGAACGCTCGACCACATATTGGCAGGACAACGAGTTGGTTTTGAAGAACAGGCGTTGTAGCCGATTTCAAAGCTCGTTTTGGTGATTTTCCTCAGTCATGAGGGACCCGAAGGTGTGGAGGTTTTGGTAGGTTTCTAGCAGATGGTTTCTAGTGGCGCTGTCTTGGTGCTCGGATTTTGCGTAACGCTGTCACCCATACTTGGCATTCCATGGCTCGTGGTGCTAAGGCCGTTGCCCTGCCTTCCGGCGTTGGTCCTAGGGTTCCTGTTGCAGATCCTCTTCAAGGCAGCCCTCACTTGAGGCTGACAGCCAACTACGATGAATATGAAGACACCCTGGAACGCGTTGATCACGTCCGTCACGTACCACACGTATTCTGGACCACCCACTGCCCAGGAGATTACGTCTAGGACCCAGGTCACTCCCATCACGACCACCAGCTTCATGCAGACTCGGCCCAAGGCGGCTCTGTAACGCAAATTTGTAGGAGATCTGGGTTAATAGAATTCTGAACTATTATTACAACTGATATTTGCAAATATTGTTTTCAACAACATATTAATGGGATTTCACAAGATTTCCAAAAATTGTAGGAAATCTCAAGTTCATTTAGGGGATTTCAAATGAATACACAAAAAATCCACGGATATCAAAGGATAACATGGAGCTTCAAAAAATTACAAGAAATTTTAAGAAATTTTCACGTATTTTAGGATTTTATGAAGACATTAAGGATCCATAAGGATTTCAAGAGATGACAAAAGCTCAAGGGATTTTTTAGGATTCAATAATATTTCGCCCGATTGAAAGATTTCAAGGAGTTTTCAAGGTAAATTAACAAAAATCAAATGCATTTAAAAACAATTAAAAAGTATGAAAAAAAACATTATTGCATTCAGTAATGAACTTACAAAAATTAAAGGGAATTCAAAAGAATTTGATGAAATGCCCCAGAATTCAAGGAATTCCAAACGAATTCAAATATTTGAAACTCCACTAATTTCTGACCAAAAAGTGACTTATGACTAGCAAACAGGTCATACAAATTCAAATGAATTGAAAAAATTGGTTAAATCGAAAAGAATCCATGTATTTTTTCTTAAAATTTGAGAGACTTTAGAGTAATTTAAGAGAATTGGGAAGAATTAGATGAAATACATATAAAATTAAACTTAATTTAAAAAGCAATCAAGTAAATTTAAAACAGTTCAAAAATATGAAAAAATGAGTTTAGAATGAGATTAGAAGAATTAAAGAGAATTTAAAATAATTTGATAAAATGGCTAGGCACTAAGAAGAGTTAAACAAAAACTTTTTTTAAATCTACTGAATTGAGTAGAATTGAATGAATTTAGAAGATTTCGAACGAATTCAAGAGAATTCACGATAAATTAATAATAATTCAGGGCGAATTCCAAATAAAATTGCAAAAAATGTTTCAAAATCTCTTGAAATCTTGAAACTCTACGAAAATCCTTACTTCTTGTTCTTGAAATTATATAAAATCTGATTATACTTCCTGAAATTCTGAAAAATTGATTAAACAAAAAAATCCACTGAATTAAGTAGAATTGGCTATATTCAAAATTTCAAAGAATTAAAAGAAATCAGGATAAATTAATAAGAATTCAGGGTCATTTGCACAGTAATAAAATTATTTTTTAAATTCCTTGGAATTGTTTAAAATAACCTAAAATGGTTCGAATAAAAAGTTGTTGGAAATCCCTTTGAGTTTGAAAAATACCCTAAAGTCTTAAAACCCCTTGAAATTATTCAAATGTATTACAATTTTTTTCGGAAATTTTAAGTATAACCTGAAACGATTCAAAAGAATTCAAGAGAACTCATAAATAGGTATAGAACTGAATTGAATAATGAATAACCCACCAGTTAAGCTATTGAAAGAAAAGTGACATTATTAAAAGTTACATTATGAGCTTGAAAATGCAGAGAGACCATTACGAATATATAGGGACCGGTTTGCTTCAATAGGTTTCATTCAATTTCGACAGATTGCAAAAGATTTTTTAGGAATTTCTTCACATTTAATCTGATCTCAAAATAATGTTAAGAATTTCCAAGGACGTCATCTAATTTAAAAATAATTTTAAAACACTTTACGCAATATTAAATTCTTTCATAGGATTTCAAAGAGATGCAAATATTTCTAGAGATATAAAATCATTTTACGGGATTTTAGTAGATTTTTAAAAAATGCAAATGAACTTTTAAAAATTTAGATTTTTAGGAACTTCAGAGGATGTAAAGGAAAAGAAACTAGATTTATATGGGAATCTGGAGATAACTTTATTATATAGTTGAAACACAGTAAGATTAGAATTAATGCCAAAAATTTAATGCACTTTAACGAACAAAAATACAAATTGATATATTGCAGAGAATTTTTTGATTTAGCAAATGACTTTCGGTTAAATATAGGAGTTTTTTTTGCAATTCTTCGAAAAATAAATAATAATGGTTGTTATTTTTTCAAATAAATAGTCCTTATATTAAATTTTAATATGTTGATTTACTTATTTGATTTTAGAGTGGTTTAATAAAATAGAAAGAATTTCGTAAAGTGCATTACAATAATAATAAAATCCAACTGTGATTAATGTGGTAAACAGGGGTATTTCAGAAACTTTTATAATATTCTAGCAATTAAGGAAGATTCTATAATCTTTAAAAGTCTTTACTATGGTACTAGGATTCTTAAAAATAATTTAATCGTTTAAAAACTTTCAGAATCTTAGAAACATTTCTAGAATATTCTATACATTTCCGAAATTTTCCAAAAGTTTAGAATCTTGTTAAAAATACCAGATCGAATTAAGACCTTTTTAAAAAGCTTAGAACTTTTCCATAATACTGTAAATTATTCTTACAAATAAACAATAAAAAGTTATTTTAATTCCTTAAGTCTTATGTCAAGAAAAGGTAAAGATCTGAAAGCTTCAAGTCTTCTGCCGCCACAATTTATAGCCAAATAATAATGAAGCTTCCAAATATAAACCCCCTAAAAATAAAAACTACCAAAGAAGTAATTTAAATTTAAAACCGACCTACTCTCAAATACCTCGAAAGTCTCAGAGACATCGATGTAAAATTTAAATTATCCACATCCGAAAGCATTAAACTTTTCGAAATGAAAATTGTACGAAAATATTCTTTCTCTATACGAGGGCGGCAATATGGACTAGCAGCACATCAAACTGCTCATAAATGTGAAAAGAGTGGAGTTGCAAAAATACCAATAGTAAAGGTTTTATCGACAAGACGATAAATTCAAGTTTAAGTTTATACGAAGAATTTACAAGAAAAGACGAATATTTTTTGTTCCAGGAATCATCTCCAAAACGTATAAAGTTATATTTTCACGGTATGGCATTTCCTCTTCGATCTTTTACTGTTCTTCTCCATTGTGCAGAAAAGATATTTCCGAGAACGTCTGCTTCACTTCTGCTACGACTAACATCCGCTCTTTTTTTTAGATTATGATTCTGTCTTCAGAAATGTCTACGAGACAGATAAAAACTTGGCTTTCGGAAGTTGCAGATTTACTTTTGCGAACTCGTTAAATGACGCGCGACATGCAGTCTTCAAGTATAACTCAAAACAGATATTTTATCAGTTCTTTGCTTTAAAAGTGATATTATGGTAGCTTTTTCATTTTTATATTTTCAATTCGTGCAAACTTTATTTTTGTTACCCAGAAACTTAAACTTTCGTTTATATAAGCTTAGGTGAATGAAAAATTGCACCTTTTTACATTTTCAGGGTAGAGTGAATTAATGTCGGGTTCGATAGTCGAGGCCCCTCAGTTCTTTGGATTGCAACTCGCTGAGAAAAAATCTCTGAATTGTTAAATGAAAAGCATCTGAAAGCTTGAAGTCTTCTGAATTTAACGATATGATCGCTTTTAACCTAAAAATTGTTTGTTAATAGTTAGATTACAAAACATCCCAAAAACAGGTATTCTTTCAGTATTCTTTAATGCAATACATTTTTCAAAACCCTGAAATGTTCAACAGTTTAAGTTTTACGGGGATTTATTTATAAATACTTTATCTTCAGATCAAATTAGGATAGGAAGTCGTGCAAGGGCATGTGATCTTTAGTCGTGTGGTAAATCGGGTTCAGTTCCCTCGGCTTTTTACCACAAAAATGAACAAAACCGCATCTTCATTTTCAAAATTCCTTTCCTAATTTTTCATCTTCCTTGAACATTAATATTTAAGGGCCAACATTGTAATCTTGTAATTTTTGTAAAAATAGAAGATTTCTTAAATGGAGTTAAACAGTTTGTTGTTCGAATTGATAAATTTATCATTTATTATCAGCCTAATTCACTTCAAAAACGTGATACAGTTACTATCTTGAACCGAAAAAGTGAATAAAAGTTACTAATTTATAAAACACGAAGTAACTATAGATCATTAATAATGTAGATAATTTTCTTTTGAATTAAAAATGACTGAAAATAATTCGATTCTTAAGACTTCAAAACAATTGAAGTTAAATTCAAAAAAATTCAGTTGAATCAGAACAAGAACTTGTAAATGCCACTTATTTCAGTAAAATCACAATGAATTTAAAATAATTTAAGGGAACTGCAAAAAATTCGATTAAATCCATCAAAATTCAGGGTAAACTAAGACAAATTGAAGTGAGCTGAAAATAAATAAAAAATATTAAAATATTAATTGAATTCAATAATCATAAATGAGTTTAGAAAAATTAAAGGAAATTAAAAATGCTTAAATGAAATGCCTAATTTATAAAACTTTAAGATAAATTAATCAAAAACTAAAAAAAAAGTAATCCATTAAATTGAGTGAATTTAGAAGAGATTAAATTAATTTTAAACAATCAAAGAGAATTCCAAATAAATTTAGATGAACTGCAAAAATATTTAAAAACATCTTCAAATAATCGAAAACTTACAAAATTTCACATCTTCAGAAATTCTAAGGAAATTTAAAATCTTTAAAATACCCAAACTCATCTCTTCGAGTAGAAAATTGATATTTCGTTTGAAAAATGATTATTTTGTTTTAAAATTTGTGTTGTGAGATATACTTGTCTGAATGTTTGTAATCAACCTGTAAATACGCATATATAATAAAAGATATAAATATTTAATGATTTTGCTGTAACAGAAAAATAATTGCTTGTGGTTTTATGTTCAAATTTTAACTTGATAGTGCAAACAAATAAATAGACTGTGGTCGAGCAGGTCGAGACTCCAAAATTGTCAGCTATCACGCACTCGGTCAATGCTATTTGAATGATCCTATTTTGTTAAGGAATAATTCAATTAGGGTAAAACTTTTCAGAAAACTTAATTATGTCCTACTAAGCACTCTTATTGCTGAAAGCTTGGGCTTACTCAAAATTCCCTCGATAAACGAAGCTTTTGAAAACTGATTAACGTTATTTTGATACTGATTACCAAAAAAATGTATAACTTTTTTATTTAAAAAAATAAATCAATTTTAAATTGCACATTATCTTAAGAACAGTTTGAAGGATATTGTGTTCAATTTTTATCTTAAAATATACAGAACTTTGTCTTTCGGAACGAGTTGAAGTGAAAATATTTAGTAAATTTGCTAGTCTGAAAAATGAAGTTTTTTTGATTTTTTACAGAAACGGTAAAAGATACAAATTTTTTGTCGAGAGAAAAAAGATGCGCCATGAAATTTCTACAAAGTGATGTTTTAAAAAGTTCAATTTTCGAAAACTGATTTTCAAGTCATCAGGGGCCAACTCGAGCGGCCTGAAGCGGCTAGGCAAATTTTATGCGTGGTTATAGAATCCGGAGTCTCAATTGTACCCACTGAATTAAATCTTATTACCTGAGCGCATAAGTTTCGTGGGAAAGAATTCCTAATATTTTCAATCCCACATTATGAATATAGTATGAATCGAAAATAGAAAGAGCTGACTTTTATTTAAAATGTTTTGAAACATAACATTACGGCTCGATCGAAAAATAGCGAAAACAATCGAGGAGCATTCTCAAATGAAACTATATGAAAAATCAAGTCTCAGGTTTCTGTCAACTTCATATTGACAATATCAATTTTTAAAGTACGTTTTCCGGATTATGATATTCACTATTTTTCTTATTCAAACTATTTTTCGAAAACTTACTAAGAAGAATATCGTTTTTTCATAGTGTTCATTCTTGAAATGGAGATTCATAATATTTCGTATTTAGAATACTACTTTATCGTCTTCGTGTTTTAAATACTCGTATGATAATATTAAACTTCCGTATTGTAATACGAATAAGCGTAATAAAACTTCGGTTTTCCCTATTTTTGAACGATATTAGACTAAATTCTAATTCCGTTTTTTTCATTTATTCTAACAAAGGGTCTCTCAGTGCATCTTCATCTGATCGGCCATTACCATCCCCTATGATTATACAAGTTTCTCAAAGAAGATAAATTTTCATCTAAACAGTTGCATTTTTAGCTGTTGAATATCCAAGTCAAAAAGACGAGTTTGCAACAAAAAAGTCCAATTTTCAACAAAATTTTGGAACTTTAAACTAGGAATATAATATTTTGGAAAGAAGCATAATTACCTGACCATTTATGTTCAAATACCAGAATTTTAATCTGGAACATTTTTAGCATACACACTTTTATAAACGAAATAAAATAATTTTAAATTTATTATCCTTGACAGTTACTTAAAGTGCCTCTTATAGAAATTCCCTGATTGTTCATGATGTTTTTTTAAATCCCTGACACATCCCACATTTTCAGGTTTTTGGCTTACCAACGGCCACCTGATCGTTAGTTATTCTAAGGTAGATTTTACAATTCAAGTTCATAATTTGTGAGAATGATCATAGAATCTTCAACAAAAAAATGTGTCTATAGACTAATTTCGATTAAATCTGAACTTAGTGATTCAAAGTACAAAAAACTGAAATTATATTCAAATATACTTTAGATTTTATTTGTACCTTCATTCCTCTTAATGCAAGTGGATGGCTGTGGGAAGTGAAAAGTATTAGAATATCCTCAATTTTTCTTCATTTCCGAATCTGCCTAATTTTTCAAATAGGTTTCAATGTGGAACCGACCAATATTGTAATTTCCGTTTAGAAGATCTCTGTAAAATTAAAAAAAGGAATATAAAATTATTCTAATGAAGATATCGCTATAAAAAGTCTGATGCCTTACGCTGTTTTACCAGTGATCAAAAAACAGATTAATATTTAAATGAAAAATATTTTAGTGTTATATATTAATTGTATTAATCAAAATATAATAAATGTGATAGACACTTATCTGAGGTAATGCAAACACCAAAGGAACTACTTAGCAGTAATGAGGAATAACTACTTTCTTCTAACTAATTACTTTTATTGGCATCGATACTGGTAACGAAGTCACTTTTGTAAAAAAGTAAAAAAAATGTTAACTAGTTACATTTTTTCAGTAGAAATAAGCATAAAAATCATTACTTCCTTAGTAACTTTGAAATTGCACTTAAAGGGTTGCAGTGCAGAAGTAAGTAACAAACAAAATCGGAAATTTGCAGGTGAGCGAAATAACATTCCGTAAAATCGCAATCACCATTCAGAGACAAAGAAAGTTTACTCTCGAGCTGAACTGTTTCTGAATTGAGAACAAAAAAATATCATTTAAAAAATTGCGGATCATGATAATAAGTACAACTTTTATTTGTGGAAAAAAAATGAAAAATTACTCCCGAGATTTCACGGGTTTTTAAAACGGTCTTTGGATACCAACCAGAAATTTATTTTTCAACTTAGAACGGTAATAAAAACTTGCTCCTGAGATATGGGGAGACTGAATAAGAATAATTAAGTTTTCATCAAAAAAAAATTCTATTCCGGGAAAATAAAGATTGAGTGTGACGGCATCGTACAGTAACAGGTGACTTTTTACTGAAATGTCTATAAAAAGAAGAAAGGTATATGCTTCTTTACGTAAAACTTTTCGGAAGACAAGTATTACAGTGTCAGATATCTGGGTTTGAAATACCAATATTTTTATTACTTTGTTTAAAACGAGATTTTAAACTAATTATTTTAACGCAATATGTAATTAAATATTTTAAGATTTTTGTATGCAAAGTCTATTTTCGGCAAAAGTGCTTATTATCTAGTTTTATACTGCATCGCTTCTGTTTAAAAGCCCTTTTCCGGACAATCAATACATTTTATTATTTTAAAAACGATTTTTTTATTTTCATCGAAGCAACGAATGAAAAAGCCCCAATGATGAACGCTTTTCTAAAGCTCGAAAAATTCTTCATGATATCACTGTACAAAGCAGCGCACAGTGGGAGGAAAAATATTTTATCGTTCAAAAACGCTTAAATAAACTTTTTGTAGACCTAAACAAATGCATGGAGAATCACATAATACAAATAATATGCTTATTGATTTATTAATTTGTAATTAACCAATGTTATGAAAAAACTAGAAAATATTGTTTTTATAATTAAAAAATTTCCTTTTTCTCAAGCTACTTGACAATAATCTAGAAATGAAATTAAATCGAAAAAATAATCAAAAGGATAACAATAACTATTGTTAGAAGCATTTTCTGTTGTAAAATATTTAAATTTCAGGTTTTTTTAGATTTTAATTTCTTTGAATTGCCTAAACTTCTATGGAAAATCCTAAAAATAGTATACATTTGATAATATTAGGTGAAATATAGCATCTTAAATGCTTAGAACCAATCCAGATAAGGCAAGTCGAAATTTTGGAATTTTTATATGGAAAAAAATGAGGGTTTAAATCAAAAAAAGCTTTAGACTGAGTTTTTATGGATGAAAGATAACACTGCATGCTAAGCATTCATAAATAAAAAATAATAGTTTGTTTATAAGAATTAGTCACTGCTTCATTTTTAATAATATTTATGACTTACTTGTATTAAAACATATGTTAAAACATAAACATTTCCCGAAAACTGATAAAATATTTTTTTCTTTCTTCCAGCGCATGAATGTGTTATGGTATATGGACGGGATACTAGACACTTGGAGAAACTATTTCGAGAAATTATTGGGAGGTGAATCTATAGGGCAGTACAACTGGGACATATGTACAACATGATATGGCAGATAACTCTATTGAAGAAATAAGTGTCTCTGAGATTGGGGATATACTTAAGAACTTAAAGAATGATAAGGCTGCTTGTGTAAATGGCCTATTTACTCTGAAATTATTAAATATGGTGGTAATATTAGTAAAATATAACTGATTATCAGTTAAATGCTACTGATTGCCATAGCTAAAACTGAGCTACTGATGATTAGTAAAAATTTACTGATTCAATTAGTTAAATAGTAAGATTTCAATTGATGAAATCAGTTAATTTCAGAAGTTTATATTTCGCATACATTCCAGTCTGCTTTTAAATCAATTTAATTTAAAAATAAGATTTAAAAAATTCCACAAACTCGACGTTTGGAGACGCTTGTCTACCCCGAGTTTTTGCGTAGCGGGATTTCAAAAAATATATTCTTTTATTAAATAAAATCACCTTTAGTGTTTCTTTCGGTGTATTTTATTAGTCATCAAAACAAAAAAACATTTTATTTCTATGAAGATATTTTTTTCAACTGTAACTTTCACTGTCACAGAATAATAAATTTTTCTTATTGTCCACAATGGCGTGATTTAATTAGGTTATGTTCTATTGGCGCTTTTATTACTATTAAGATTAGTTAGTATTATGAAATAACTGATTCATCAGTTAAAATTCTATAAACTGATTAATTAGTAAAAAGTTTACTAATTCCATTAGTGAATGTTATGAAATAATTGATTCATCAGTCAAAAGATAATAAACTGATTTAATTCGTAAAATTTTTTCTAATTCAAAGTAAGAGAGTATATTTCATAGACTAATTGCAAATATGATATTGGAATGACGAAATTGAAATACATTTATGGTAAGTGTTGTAAATCATAAAGTCACCGTCCAGCATTCCAATACATATATTAGAGCCTTTGTGAGACGAAAATTGTACATAAGGAATTCACGGACAAAATGGAATTCGCGGAATTAATAGAATTTAAGGAATTTACTGAAATCACTGAGTTTACACTATTTGCAGAATTCATCAAATTTAGGGAATTCAAGGAATTCAAGGAATTGACTTAATCACGGAATTCATGTAACGCCCGGAATTGACGGAATTCGTATAATTCGTGATATTTGCGAAATTCATGGAGTTGAAGGAAATCACGAAATTTATGTAATTCATGGAATTATTGTAATTTGCAGCATTCATTGATGTCATTCTTGGAATTCAAGGAAATTATGGAATTGAATAATTTTTTAGGAATTTATGGAGTTTAAGGAATTCATGGAATTCAAGGAATTAACGGAATTAAAGGAATTCGTGAAAATCACGGAATTCATCAAATTCCCTGAATTCATGGAATTCGCGGAATTCAAGGTGTTCACGAAATTCGCGGGATTCAAGGAATTTACGGAATTCATTAAATTCAAGCAAGTCACTGAATTCAAGGAATATAAGGAATTCGCAGAATTAATTAAATTCACAAAATTCATGGAATTCCCGGCATTCATTGAATTCGCGGAATGCATTAAATGTGGATTTATTTATCGCAAAAACAAATAAAATTCAATCTTAAACTTTAATGGCCACGTATCATCCCAACGATGAAAGCAAGCGATTTCAGAGCAAAAATTTACTTTGAAAAGGAATAACCCCTAATGTCGATTACTTGTTAATACAATTTGTTTACAACAAATAAATATTTTAAAAAAAAATTCTTTCCTATACCCTTGTGCATTAAATCCAAGGGACGATAAGTATAAGAAATGTTTCTCTAGAAGATAAAAAAAGAAATTTAAAAAAAAAAAAAAAAAAAACATTTTTTTCGCTGTTTGCATTAACATTTAAACTAAATAAACAAAAAAAAAACTATTCGCACCATTTTCTGCACGATTAAGTGCTGAATTTTGCAAAAAAAAATCTAAAATAGGTGCATAATTGCGTTCTGAATGTCATCTAGAACCTCGTTTTCCGATTTTACCCCACTATGCGGTATCGGGCGGGAAACCTTGGTAAGGCGTGACACCCAATTTTTTTCTAAATAATATAGGTTTCATAATTGTTCTTTTTAGGAATATACAGAAGAATGTTTAGATAAAAATGAAAATAAAAATTTGATCCTTAAAGGGACACGTTGTGGGGTGAGACGGGACTTTCTTCATCTGACTGTCAGAAATGAGGTGTAGCTTTCTTGTCACAAGAAAAATTGTTTCACTTAGCATTCAATCGGCCATTCACATTGCATTGAGAATTTTATTTCAAGATAATATGGAACCCACTTTATTTATGATTATAATTTTGATATAATTGATTCTGTTGACCGAATTGATTTTAAATCGCACAGGCACAGGCACCCTGTATACAATACCCTGTACAGGCACAACTCTTCAAGCTTTCTTTACGTCGACGCATTTCCTCATGCAAGCTCTTGTGTTTCTATGGATTTTTATATATTTCAAAATAGGGTCTCATTTACACATGCTAACCATTCTTTTCTCGGTCTGCCTCTAGGTACGCTGCCATATACAGCGTCTTCTCTACACCACATTTTTTGAGGATTTCCTCATTAATGACTTTGCCGATTGCGGAATTGCGCAGGTATTTCATGACAACCGCGTTAATTTTACTCTGATTCTTTTCTGGATATGTCCAGGGCTCGCCTCCGTACGTCACAGTGGTTGCAAGTATAGAATTATGTATCTCAGTTGCAGCTCTATGTTGTCTATTTTTACTTCTGGCAATGTCTCCTACCCTGCCGATAACCTTTCTACTCTCGTTCATACGTCGGGCTAACTGTTCATCAATATTTGCGTCATTAGTAAATAAACCTCGAAGTAAACTAAGAAGCTACACATTCTTATCAAGTTGTTCTATCCTTTCACCATCTAAGACAATGTTGCATACTGTTTTCTCTCCCTTTCCTTCAAACACTTTAAGCTCACACACGCTTTGCTTTCTGCATATATATTGTTTTTATTGCGTTTAGAAGCCATCCATTTACTTCGTACGTATGAAATGCTTTTTCCAGATCAAGAAATGCACATCAAACTTTTTTGTGATTTGTCTCCGACTAATTATCTGATCCGCACATGATCTTTCTGTCATAAATCTACATTGGAATTTCCAGGTCTTTTCTTCTGTTATTTTCATTACCCTGCAAAATAATTATTTTTGCATGCATTTCGCTTACGACACTTAGCATGCTGATACCTCTGTAAATATTACAGTTGTTTTGATCTGCCTTTCCCTTGTGTATTAGGACGATGATCTTATCTTTCGAGTCATCTGAAACTTACCATTACCTCGATACATGCACTATTACAAATTTCTGTTGAAAACTTCCACTATATGTATTGGAAGTTTATTTCAGAAACGTAAGGTAACGCTAGAATACATAATGTTGTAGTTCCCAAATGCCTAAATTGGTATCGTACCTCACATGCATTGGAATTTTACAATACAACCCCAGTAGCCAGTAACACTCCTGTATCATACTTGCGGCTGGATATCTCGATACCTGTTGAAGCGAAAAATGAAATAAAAAGTAAATCATTTACCGGGACACTTCTTCCAGGCAAAAAGAAAATTCTGACGAAGTCAAAGCTTTGGTTAATATATAGTATATAACGCGCATATTCATAGAATTGAAGAAGATCATGGAATTTAAGGAATTCGTGGAATTCGCTGAATTTATGAAATTCATAAAACGGTCCGGAACTCTCCTGAAATTCACGGAATTCATGGAATACACGGAACTTTGGGAATTCGTGGAATTTACGGAATTCAAGAAATACATAAAATTCATCTAATTCAAGGAATTGAAGATATTCAGGCAATTCACTGAATCCACAGAATATCAGAATTCAAGCAATTCACAGAATCAAAAGAATTCATGTAATTCAAGCAGTTCATGGAATACACCGAGTTCATGACATTCTCGGAATTATTGAAATTCTCGATATTTGCGGAATTGACCAGATTCATGGAATTTGCGAGATTTACAGAATTCACGGAATTTGAAGAACTTACAAAATGAAAGGATTCATTAAATTCATAGAATTCGCCAAATTTATGTACTTCGCGGAATTTGAGGAGTACACGAAATTCAAGCAATTCACGGAATTTAACGAATACATGAAATTCAAGGAATTCATGGAATTATGTGAATTCCATCAATTTCGTGAATTCCTTGAATTTTATTTATTCCGTGAACTCTGTGAATTCTGTGATTACCTTCCATTTCGCGAATTCAATGAATTTCATGAACTCCTCAAATTCCATGAATAACATGAATTTTTCGAATTCCATGAATTTGGTGAATCTCTTAAATTCCGTAAATTCTTCAAATTCCGTTAATTCCTTAAATTTCGTGACATCCATGAATCTGGTCAATTCCGCGAATCTCAAAAATTCCGAAATTTCCTTGAATTACAAAATTCCGTTATTCCAGTGAATTCAATGAATTGGCCGAATATCTTCAATTGCTTGAATTAGTTGAATTCCATAAATTCTATTATTTTCTTGAATTCTTTGAAGTCCGTAAATTCCATGAATTCCATAAATTCCGAGCATTATATAAATTCCGTAAATGTCATAAGTATTCCAGAGCGTTCTAGGAATTCCGTGAAATCCCTGAATTCCGTAAATTCAGCGAATTCTAGGAATTGCTTAAATTTCACGAATTTTTTTAATTCCATGAATACGCGCGTTATATACTATATATTCACAAAAGTTTTGCCTCCGTTAGAAAATTCCTTTTTTTTGTCTGGAATAAGTATCCTGAGAAATGATTTACTTTTTTTCATTTTTCGCTTCAACAGGTGACAAGATATCCAGCCGCAAGTATGATACAGGAGAGTTACTGGCTACTGGACTCGTATTGTAAAATTCCAGTAAATGTGAAGTACCATACCAATTCAATCATTTGGAAACTACAACATTATGTCACAGAAAAAGTTTGAGGGTAATAACAACATTTTTATGTGCATTTGTTGATCTGCAGAAAGTTTTTTCTACGTACGCATATAATTGATGGCTTCTAAACGCAATGAAACCAATATACACAGGTAGCAAAGCGTGTGTGAGCTTACAGTGTTTGAAAGAAAGGGAGCGAAAACAGTATGCAACATGGTCTTAGATGATAAAAGGATAGAACAAGTTGATAAGTATGTGTAGCTTGTTAGTTTATTTCGAGGTTTATTTACTAATGATGCAAATATCGATGAAGAGTTAGCCCGACGTATAACCGAGAGTAGAAAAGTTATCGGCAGGGTAGGAGACATTGCCAGAAGTAAAAAGATACAAAATAGAGCTCAAACTGCGATACATAATTCTATACTTGCAACCACGTACGGTAGCGAGCCCTGGACATACCAAGAAAAGAATCAGAGTAAAATTAACGTGGTTGGCATGAAATACCTGCGCAATGGGTGCGGTAAAACGCTAATCGGCAAAGTCAGTAACAACACGGAGAAAAATGGATGTTTAAATGTAGATGTTTAAAGGGTAAGATTGTCCCACCTAACATGCAGATATTCAT
>JAAAKG020008774.1:0-46303 GCA_010014905.2 Druon quercuslanigerum
GGTACCGGCTCAGGGATCGAACCCCGGACCTCTGAGGTGAAGTCCGAGCGTCTAACCACTGAGCCACCGAGGCTCTCGATTTGAATTATAAAATGTCTTAATTACAAAGGAGAAGGAAAATATATTTTTTAGTCTGAAAGTAGTTGTAGACCTTTGTTTTTATTTATGTGTTCAAAATAAAAATAAAATTCCGGTATGGTAATAAACTTTTTTGAAAAACTTTATTTAAAATACTGGGATTAAGATTCAACGCATGTATAATATTTTCTCGATTACCTTGAGGATTTGCAGATTTACTTTCCGTTCCGAAATTTGCCAGAAAGTCTCTTTCTTTAGGCAGCATGCCTGATGACATGTCTGTAAAAAGATAAAAAAATTATATAATTGAAATATGAAAAACGCATTAAAAATAGTAATAAAGCAATTCAGTTATTCCATTTTATTTCGTATAAGTCGATTACAGCTAATCAATGATTAGCGGCAGGAAATCGCCGCTAACCAAAAGAAAATTCAAATATATTTTTGGATGTAAATTATACTTAAATATAAACATAAATTGTCAAATCAAAGTTTTCCAAGTAATTCTAACAGATAAAATTTTTTTTTATTATTTAAAAAACTTTCATCATGAAAAGTTTGATGAAAGAATTTGATTGTGTAACAGTTTCAACTTTATTTACACAATGATAGAAGTGTATTGTAGAACCGGTAAATCTATTACGTCATCTCTGTCAAAATAACTCATTTTCAAATGATTCGTTTAATGTGAAAAAATATATAAATAAATTCGAGCCGCATAACTTTTATTAAGAGATTTTTTTATCAAATTCATAGTTTTTTCACTAAAATTTAAAAACTGCAAATTTCCATTGAACCAAAATTATTGCAAACTATTACCGTCAGGAATCGATTACGCAGACTTTAACTTTAAAAATTAATTGTATCATTAACAAAATTTGACCAGCCTAATTGCTTACACACATGATTATGTTTCATATGTATGTCCCCTTATATTGATGTTGGGTAGTTACGGTTTTTTTTCTATAACTCTACTTGGAAAAAAACACTGTAATTGGAAATAAGACGAAAAGTTAAAAATTTCAGAAAATTCAAATGGAATATTATTAAAAATAATAATAAATTGTTTAAACAATTCATTTAAGCATCAGACTAGGAGTATAAAATACTATTTCACATATTAGAAACAATTTTTTAATTTAAAAAACGTAAAAAATCATAACTAGAGACAAAACCGCGTAAAACTCGTTTTTTCACTTTTAGGACCAATCAATAACGGATCAATAATTTCAGCTAATATTAAGTCTCTTTCTGCTTTTTTCTGGAGATAAAAATTCACAAACCTGTAATAGCAAATTTTTTCAATTCAAATGTATATATATTGTTCCTCTGTGAATAAAATTTAAAAATGCCAAACCAAAATTATCATAAAAATTTAATGCTCGAAGTTTTCCGCCCGCGAAACTTCCGTGCAGACTTTTTTTTATCAAAGCCTGAGTAAACGATTCCTCTTCTGGGAAAAGAACCGATATCATTTCCTCGAGCAGAAGCCGAGTTTTTGCGAGTTCAGTTTCAAGTTATTGATTTTGGTGATTGTGAATTCTCTTTTGTTAAAGCTCCTTTGGCTTTAACCTCATTGACCCAGGCTTTGTTAATTGAATTTTCTACCGCATTGTGTTCTACATTTCAGTTGTGGTGCCATGTTGCTTCAACACCTAATAATTACTTAAAAGAGTCTCTCAAAGCGTCTACGGTAGAAAGTCTTTTTTCATATTTTGCACAGTTTGACCGCAAAATGAAAATATTGATTTTTGATTATTTTTTGTGTGGTCAAAATTTAAATTTTTGATTTTTCGAAAAATTTCAAAAACTTTTTATGATACTCTTCTAGGGCTATCGAAAATAAATACTTTTTTTAAAGTACTACGAACAAGTTTACAGATAATTTTTAATAATGCCTACTAGAAGTGTAAAAATACTTGCTATAAAAAAATCATATTTGTTTATTGTTTGCATACCGATAGAATTCAGAATAACGTCCAGGGTTAAAACCAGAGTATAAATGTTTCGCATTTTTTTTTTTTTTTTTTTTTTTTGAAAATTTGATTAATGCAGAATTTTATGTGCAGAGTAACTAATGAATATTTTAATGTTACGTTTATATATACAGTTCCGAAATATTTGTGTTTTCCCCACCTTCGCATGAATCGCGTCTCTGGATTATTGCGGACCTCAATGAGATGACAACTCTTAATTAATAACACTTTATTATTTAATTAAAGTTTAACTCTTGCTCATGCGTAATTATTTTATATCGCAAAATTTAGATAATTTATGTTTAATGTATACGTTTATGTTCTTATATTGTTCTACCTTGAGAAGCTAAAAGACTTTACCAATGTGCAAACATTAAACATAAAATCTTATTAAAAATTAATTTCTCCATTTTTGTCTCTGTAGTTCTTTAAAGTGAAAAAATCAAGCATTCTTTTGCGAATAAAAAAATCAAAGAACCCTAAATTCTGAGAAAATTGAAATAGGCAATTTATTTATTCAAAAAACAATACATTTCACCTTTGTTATAAATAATAATATAGGATGAAACTATGTTAACAGCAGTTTTTAAAACTCTCACAAAAATTGTAATCGCGTAATTAGAGACTAAGTTATAGGTTTTTAAATCTAACCGTACAAGCGTTGAGGTAATAAATTCAACCCCCTGACCACTTATGGAGAGTTGCTAATCCTGCTATGAAAATTTGTGTATTAAGTATTATTGGATAGTCGAACATATTTCTTGAATTTGAAGATAATCAAAGAAGATGACTTTTAAAGTTGGCAGTTGAGAAATAATGCCCCCAATGCAGTCTTTGTTCCAGTCCAGCAAGGCATAGGGTCGATTAACTCAATATGAAAAAGGAAATAGAAACAGAAAGCTGATAAACCATTTTACGAACATCATTTACCCGCATCAGATCGAGATATCATAACATCATCAATATTGGATGAGATTATAGACTACCAAAGACAGAGAGTAAATGTTCTTACTTTCAGACTTCTTCGGTAAAAGAAAAGTAGTACACGAAGGCAACAAAATTAAACATTTTAGACAGATGAAAGAAGGATCTTTCTTGAACTGAGTGTAAAGCAAAATAACCAGCAGGACACTTAAGTCCCTCAATTCGAAGACATGACTAACTACTGATCGGGTGTTTAGGGAAAAATGAATAGATGCGATTTGAACACTGCGTGCTTCAAACTGAAGAAAAGAATGGAAAGCAATAGCCCTGATATGCAGCTGACAAACATACAAGTGCCTGACGAGTGTGCATCATGCGTTGAAAAGGTGTTTTCAGAAGATCATTGAACACCCAAATCTGATGCCAGGGTTTATGATCTAGGGTTCTAAGTATATGTTACCTAAAATAACAGACGCTTAAAATCCATTTCAATTTCAACTGATAGCATGTCTTTTAGCAATTTATAAATGTCTTACAGCTATCATTGCACTTAAATTATCTTCTCATTGCGCCAAGAATGGCATTTCGATCATGGACAACCAAGGATATCTAGATCAATGCGCATTGCAAAGGATATATTTAAAGAAGAGTCCTTTAGTGCACTATGGTTCTGTTCAGCGTTGAACCGATCAAGCATAACAGTAAACAGCATTTTTCATGGGTTTAGAATACATTAAAATGAGGATGATCATTAAGTGTTTCATCTTCTGTTCATGATTGACGTGAAGCTGCTAGCTAGATTATCCCAGAAACTGCAGAAAGTGATCGATGTCACAAATCCGTTTTATAATTAGGGGAATTAGGGACCGCAGAGTTAGAGAACGAATTCGAAAATAACATCGAGGCAATGGCAATGAAGATTTTGCTCAACTCGGCAAACAAAATCAAGACAATCACGTACTCCATCGGGCCGTAGTAAGGACGAAGCACCGAATGTACCACACTAATTTAGCAATGTAAAGGGTAGTTCTACCACAAAATATAGGGGGTAGGGGTTTTGTGGGTGTCAAAAAACGATGTGCTATCCACGGCGAGCACCCTTTAACGTTAGATCAACATGAAGTGGATATTCAGGAATCCCAAATTTGGCTGAAAAAAGGTGTTATGTATCCAAAAATGGAAGGATTCGTCATTCCGATACAAAACAAGGTGGTGGACAGGTGCCGATTATGAGAAGATACAAATGAATCCATCAAGCACATTATTGATGGCTGTCGCTTAAAGGCTCAGAGAGAATATACGCACAGACATTTTAGAAAACGAAGATTACATCTTATATTGGGATTTTACTACCCAAACGGATCCTTACATCTGAGCCAATAGGCATGAAGTAACTACCATATGGCGAAATGTGAAAAATGCATCTATTCATCCTATTATGATTACGGCTACTGGCGGTTTTATTAAACACCTTTCGCATTGTAAGAAACTTTCTCGGCCATCAGGAAGCAAGCGGCTGAAAACCTGTGGAGTAGCAGATGGCAGCCCCAAGAAAGCACCCACAGGTGACGGGTTAATTTCAATTTGTTTGAAAAATACTCTAAATAAATTTTCCAATATAAGTTAGGCATACTTCGCGATTTAAAAAAAAATAATTACAATTAGAGGTAACTACCCTTTATTATATTTCATTATTAATTTAATACTACCCAACTGCCAATCACCAAATCAAATAAAATTATGCACATACGTAGATACATAAGGGTGCCAAACAAGCATCAGGTTAGGGAAATATATGATTAATGTAATCGTTTGATAAAAACGTTAAGGGAGAACATGAATTTGAACCAAATTAGGAACCTAATAGAGAGACCTTAAATTTGAAATTAGGTTTAACCTTCAAAGTTATTTCAAGTTTAAATAAATGGGTTTGGGGTCTATGGGTGTTGGGAATGTCGGTTCGAGATTTGTGGGCTTGGTATTTGTGGATTGAAGGCTTCTTATTAATAAAAAAAGGCTGATCGAAAGAAATTAATTTTTATTATTTTATTCTTAATGAGAATTACAATTTCTAACTTAAACAATATTTAAATATTTATGGAATATAAGTAGAGCAATGGTGATATTACGCTAAAAAATGTTTTTGGCAAAGAAGTTTTTTACTCCAAGAACATTAAATAACTGCAATATTATTACAGCTGTCGATTTCACAATATGATGTGGATCACATTTTGAAATCGACTAATTTTTTCCTAAACAAACCTTAAAGTGTATTTTAAGCAAGCACTTATTTTTCATTTCTTTTGTGCATAACATTATGAAAAACAAAAACCAAACTTCTGAAAATTCAAGTACACCATCATTGAATCCAACCGTTCAATCTTTGTTTTTGATCATTTTGTCAACCTCCCTAATCTTCCCATGAGAACTTTTGCGTAATTTCGTAATTCTTCTTATAAATTGATTGATTTCTATTTACGATGGATATGATAACTACTGAAATAGCTCGAAACATTTCTTATACCGTTTCTTATAACAGCTTTTGTTCTTTGGTAGTCATTTGTTTCTCTGACTAGTACTGCGCAGGTCCGGCTTCTCGAATCTGCAGTTCATTTGTTTTCAACTCTTTAATGTTGGCGACTTAGAGCCAAGCGTTTCATCCTTAAAGCTGAAAATGATTTCTTTCTTCAATTAGTTGTATTTATTTTTTTAATTATTTGCACTGGTCTCTTAAGGTTTGTTCTTATTTTGTTTTTTTGATTTTACAATGCCTGAGACGGTAGCAATAAAGTTACGGTTTACTGATTTCAACAAATTTTTAAGAAAAGTCACGGTCAAAAAGAAACATGTAAAACATTAAAATAAATCTAATAAGTTTGCATAATGTTTGTATAAAAAAGATAAACAATAATTTAACTAATAAAGTGTCAACCGAACAGTGGAGTTCAATGTGCTCGGCTGGAGCGAGAGTGTGCTTTGTACTGTGCGGCATGCATGATTTTCATCATTTTCTGAAAGTAGTATTTTTGGGTAACACAACGTATATTTTTTTCGTCAAAATCGGTTCAGCAGTTTTCGAGAAAACCCCATTTTTTTATTTTACTTCCGCCTCCATATCTCCCAAGAAATTAAATATTAAGGTTGAAATTTGCGGCTTTTTATATTCACAAAGATGTCAATAAATGGTGCTAATATAGACTTGATAGGTATATATATATATATATATACAGGCGATTTGGCGGAACACACTTATTCGGCCAACGCGTCGCCCCCTCTAGAATAGTATCGATAGTACGGAAAGTAAAGTAAAGTCGGTAGCGTATCTTCCCCAGTCAAGGACAAATGGTCGATAAAGACGGTGATAATTAGTAATTACAGGAGCGCCAATCATTTAAAATCAGTTCCAAGTTATAGTAAGCATAGGAGCGCCTACGGTTTATAAAAACTATGCACTTACTTTCGAGTCGACAATATAGGTCTCTGGTGGTAAATGGTAAATATAGGAGCGCCTATTAGTCAGCATTTATTTAGATTTTGATAATCATAGGAGCGCTTATGGATTCTAGAAATCGTACACAGCCGAGGCGTGGTCCAGGACGAGCGAATTGACTGCCGCTGCCATTTTGTTCATTTTAAACCTTTTTTCCGATTTTCCTCCGGATTTTAAAAGTTACAGAGGTTTAAATTAAAAATTTGTTTTTTTAACAAACCACAAAATGCAAATACGCACGCTCTGCAAAAGAATGAGTGATAAGGCGAATGGGTATGGTCAATTATATTATTAATTCTTTTCTCAGCATTATCGTATCCATAGAAGTATTTTTTTATCTGTTTCGTTTTTTTAGGATGAAGCAGATGCCTATGGAAAATATTTTAATCATGTTAAATTGATCACCATTTTCCTACTGAGTAGCTTTAAGTTCCACGGCTGCGCGCACGCTACTATTATTATGGCTACCATGACTCGCAACTAGTAGTTGAACTAACGCTTCATGCTGCCCGTGCCCGGGGTTGGAATCCGATGCCCCATACTCTAGTTGATCGGGTCTCTCTTCCTATCGCATGAAATTAGACGGAGATGTTCGATCGTTCTGGCCACGATCGACTCCAGTTACCTCTTTCAATTTTATGTTTCAGAAAGATAGAGGTGACTGCCGATATTCGACAAGTCAGAAGTTCATGATTTACGAATATTGCCCCTCTCGTTCTGACACATCAGATAGAAAGAGATAGTTGCAGTCGATCGTTTCCGAAGCAATCGAACATCTCCATCTGAATTCATGCGGTAGGAAGAGAGATACGATCAACTGGATTAGATGGCATCCGAATCCCAACCCTGGCCTATCGTTTCGATAGACTCCCTTAAGTAGTAGAGTGTGGTCAACGGTTATTCTAGTGATCGGTTTGTGCTGCCTCTAGGGGGCGACGCGGACTTGCTGCGCAGTCACGCCAGTATCCGGCCCTTCCACCCATGATCTAAAAATACATGGTCTAGCCACGCGCAACTAAAAAAAAGTTAACGAATAGGAAGCAATTCTACCGATTCTACCACTGCTGGCCATATTGGATCAGTAAGCTCATTTACAATATAGCCATAACTCATGATTTCAAATCTGTTGCGTAAAGATCGAGACGCTAACAGTTGCTATGATAACGCGATGGCTGGCGGTGGTAGAGCGCGGCTGGGAACGAAATTGGGAGAGCTTACGGCTAGACCATGTATTTTTAGATCATGCTTCCACCTATGGTTTTTGGTAAACGGCTGCTGTCAGTGTTTTCGTTGTGTTGCGGATTCTGGGGATTCTGGATTCTTCGTCGCCACGGGTATGTCGTCCTAGTTCTCTTCCGGTGCCTTCCCCGTCGACTCCGACCCCTCATACTTATGGTTAGTTGCTATTTCTCACATGATTTATATTCGGTCGGGTCCATCTTTAGTCTAATACTCCACGTCATTTAAGAGTAGATAAATGTATAACTCTCTTAATATCTGAACGTAGCATATAAATAAATTAAGTTATATTTTTAATTATCTGACAAAGTATAACCATCCAAACACCTACATATCGTATAATCTATACAGGCGTAATTGGATTGATGGTGTTCCATTTAACACGTACGCGTGACTTTAACCGTATCTGGTTCTGGATTCGGCGAGACCCCGAGAAGTTTTCTTATTTTCCTGATTTAATCCCGAAAACTCCATTACAACATGTAAGGAATTCGCTAGTTGCGAACTGTTGTGCTATCTAGGTAGCTATTTTCCTGAAGCGATATCTTGTTGCCTCATCTTCTGAAGAAGGATCATATTGCGCTGACTCGAAAATTTCAACAATATTTATTTGATTTGTCGGTAGAATTTCATTAAAGTTTTATAAGAATTAGAGAGATGAATAAATATATACTAAAAGCGGCGGAAGATTTCTTTATAAGCGGGGGCATGGCAAAAACATATAACAAAGATTGCAGTAATTTTCTAAAGATTTCGGAAAGACTTCAATAACTTGACAACTATTGCTGAATATTTCAAAAATATTTCGAAAATATTTTTGAAGTATTCACAATGATATCACAAAGACTTTAAACGAATACTTAAAAAGGATTTCAATAGATTACGAAGGTTTTCGTAAATATTTTAAAAATATTTCGCAAATATTTTTAAAAGACTTGTAAAGATTTCACAAAGATTCAACTAAAATTTCAATGATTTTTTTTATATTTCAAATATTGCAGATAGACTTAAAAGATTACTCAAAGATTAACATGTTTGATTAAAGATTTCAGATCGATCAAAAAGTCTTTACAAAGACTTGAATAATTTCCCAATGATTTTAATTTGTTCAAAAATATTATCAAATATTTCGTAAGATTTAAAACAAATATAACGATTTTTTTAGAAAACATCAAACAGATTGAAAACATTTCGGATAGAACTAAAAGATTTCAAAAAGACTTCAATCATTTTACAAATATTACAGATGGATTTTAAATAATGCAACATGATTTCAATGATTTCCAAAAGATTGAAATAAGTTCATAAATATTAGAAAATATTTTTAAAATATTTCAAAGGTTTTCAAAGATTTCACAAAATTTTGCAGCATATTTTAAAGATTGTGCAAAGATTTCTGTAAGACCCCGATTATTATATAATATATTAAAAATATTTTTAATATTTCCAAAGAATTAGAGAAGATATCCAAGATTTTTTAAAAATTTTACAAATATTTCAAAGATAATTTACAAGATAGATTACAAAGAGTGCAAAAATATTTAAGAGATTTCCCACAGAATTAAACAAAAATTAAGTAATTTCACAAATATTACAAAATATTTCGCAAAAATTTCACAAAGATAAGACAAAGGTGGCAATGATTTCTCAAAGGTTTGATAAAGATTTTACAAGGATTTCAGATAAATTTCAAACATTGAAAAAGAAAGAAAGAGAGAAGATTTCAAGCATTCGTGATATCAAAAAATAACACGAATCAAAAAGAAAGTTACACCTAGGAAGCGCCATTTCTCTCCAATTTTAGGATGTAAAATTTAGCCTTCTTGTTTTTGTGAATGTGCTCCAGACATTTGGGAGGCATTTACCGCAGCGATTGATAGACATTTTTTAAGAGAGACAAATTTTGGTCAAGTTTGTGAGAATTCTAGGATCTACAAAAGTATTCAGGGTAGGATTTTATCTGTTTATTGTTAATAGTATGTCTCAAAGACCAAATTATGATATGTGTGAATTTGTGTTATCATTCAAAGCTGAAAAATCTAAAGAGATACCAAAATCATAAGGCGAAAAGGACAAAAAGTGGTTTGTAGAGTACGATAAGTCGAAAAAGTTCTAGAAACCCTTCGATCGGGATACTTGTATTAAATGTGAGAGGAAGGACAATAAAGGGGTCGTTCTCCAGAATTAAAATAGAGCGAAATAAATAAAGGTGTAGCAGGTTTTGAAAAGAAGAGTGGTATGGAGAGCGCAAAAAATACCGCATACTAGCTCATATAGAAAAGCACTGTCTAAAAAACGAATAAGGATTAGAAAGAAAAGCCCCTTTAATGAGTTAAAGCACCCAAAGTAAAAAAACAGTTAGGCACTGATTTATTGTTAATAAGGAAAGATTTTGCATAGTAAATTTGGGAAGCAACTTCTCGATTCTTTGGAAAAGTACTGCACCATTTTTTATCTAATTTTAATGATGATTCATTTTTTAAAGAAATTCTTACTAGTAGAAATATTTTATTACAGACAGGCTCTCAAGCAATATCAGACATATGATGAGTGAGGTTTGCTTTCGGTGACTCACTAAAATTAAATAATGTATCAGAAGCGGAGATAATAAGTTATGACCAGATAGATCCAGTACAATCAGCACATATTTAGTGTCAAGTTCGTCACAGGGAATACCAGTTACTAACACGATTAAACAATTCTCGGCGAAGCTTATCAAAAAAGACCATAATTAAGTTAAGAAAAACCTGCACGACAGAAATTAAAATAAAATGAACATCAAAAAGGCTATTTTGTCTGAGAGGGACACAAGTTTTTCGCCTTGATTTAAAGAGATAACGAATATATATATATATTCAATTCAATGAATCACTAGAATATTCACTTACATTGTTAATCAAATTCTCCATTAAAATAAATTAATTAGTTTTTTCTCCAATTTGAAAAGATGAGGAGTATCTATATTCGGGTATTAGTATTGGCGATTATCCTTAATTATATTGGTAAGTATAATAATATATAACATATGTATAATTTTGAAATAATTTTCTTAAAGCCTGACAGCTTTTTAGTAATTATCATTAATTATATATATTCTGTCATTTAAACGAAAAGGGATAGGAACTTTCTGTTGAATATAATTGTTTAGTAAATAATTGCATAGAAATATCTATTTTTAGCATCATAGAACTAGATAAAGATCTGACTTATTTACATCATAGCAGTTTTTGCCACGTTATCACAAACTATACACTCAGCAACAAATCAGTGGCGTTGATTAAAAACAAAATGCTTGTGATTGGCGGCCGAGGTTCGCAGATTCTGATAACGTAGAAAAAATTCCTACGGTTTCAATATGCCTACTATTTCTTGAGGAAAGAGGGGATCCACAATCGCTTGAATTTATTTCGATGTTTCAGCACCCCCAATTCGTAAAAATATACTAAAGCATTATTGTTACCGTAGCGAAATTGTATACCCTCTTTTAAACTGAAAGTGGGCAAATACATTAAGTCACGCTTAAACATAATCACCTTTTCCCTGCTTGAATTTACTTAAAAGAAACGCTTGCGAAATCTCCTAGCGAGATACAGCTGATTATAATTTATTTTTGTTTTATTGAGTAAATAAATTATTAAAATATAACTGATTAAAAACATTATAAAAGAAACTCAACAGAAATAATAGAATAATTTTTATTCTTTTATACTTATAATCAAACTTACAGTGTTGGAGAATTATATAAAGAAAGAAAGCATTTATCTTAATGAGATAAATAAAATATATAAACCTCATTCCTGGCCATTTAAATCTAATTTCTGAATGAGTTTAAAAGGCGGTATTTTTTTCAATAAATTCTATCGCTTTCTTAATGATTTGCTATACACTACGCTTCTTAAGGATGGTATTCCTAATCTACTCCATTTTGAAAAATTGGACTTAGACTGGGTAGCGTTTGAAATCAGCGACTTCGCATTATACTTTTATTTTATTTTTGTGTGAAACAGAGAATTAAAGAAAAAAATGTAATCCTAGCGTGCTGCACCTTGGAAGCAATGTCCTTGGCTACGTCTCTGCGAGTCATTAGAATTGGATTTTTTCGGTAGTAATAAGACTTCTCACATTCTGTTAATAGCTGTTGTCCGGGTGACCGTTTTTCGCCTTATTTTAAAACGGATACGTTCAAGCAAGCGTATTATATTTAGTGATTTCATTTTAATTTATTCTTACACAAGTCTTGCTGAACTAGTGGGTGAGCAGAGGCGTCGCAGCATGAGGCAATTAAGTCTAAGAACCTAGTCTTATACTCAGTGTTTGGTTTCCTGTATTTGTCAAAGCATAGACTAATATCCTCATCGGGGGAAAACAATGGGTCGTCAAACTTTTTTCTTGAGGAGAATACATGCTTTTATCTAGTTTACACATCACTTTTGTCATCATATGTTCGCAATTCATTCTCTGGATTAAAGGTGAATTGTATTTCTTGGTAACGTATAAACTGAAAGTGTCGACTGGGTTTTTGGTCTTGATTTTCTTAACTGTACAATTTATTATTGGGCACTTCATTTTGTGTTTAAGTTCTGAAGTTGGGTCTTTTTTCGGAAGGTTTCTTTTCAAAGGACCTGTTTTGTTTGTTTAGGTTGTTGACCACGTCCGAACTCAGTAGTGTTTTTGTTATTATCATTATGGCGATAAATACCGTTTTGCACGTTTTCGCGTGAAAATTGGTCTGGAATATCGTTCTTAGTTTTCCCCTCTCGATCGAGAGTATCTACGACCTACTCGATGTTCTGGCTGACGCTAGTTTGAATTTCCAGCCCGGTACCAGTTGTTAGCTTTCGGCTTCTGACAGTCCGTGGGGCTACTTCAAGTGTCTTGGAACCATAGTTTTTATCGGGTTACTAGATCAACCAGTATGTATCGCGTAATAATCATTTCGGTTTCAACCACCCGCCTGTTCAATTTAAATTTTCAAGAACATCTAAGAGATCCGAGTAATATTCTACTTTTCTCATAAGAATCGCATTTTTCACCTTTCCGATTTAGGGGTGATGGATTCATGGGCATAGAGCTTGTGGGCTTAAGGATTATGAGTTTAAGCGTGTGTTTGTAGTTTCTAGGTTTAGGAGATGTAGTTCTGGGGGTGCGGGTACGGGTGTGAGGTTGTATGGATTTGGGAGCGGGTAGGTTTGGGGTTTGTGGATTTGGAGTGTGGGAGTTTGGGGTATGTGGGTTTATGGTTTGTGATTAAGGGTTTGTGGGCTTGGTGTGTGCGGGTTAGGGGTGAGTGGGTATGTGGTATCAGGGTTTGTCGTATTAGAGTGTGTGAGTTTGGGGTGTGTGTATGTGAGTTAAGGGTTTATGGGCAAGGATTTGTGGGTTAGGCGTTTTTGGGCTTAGGATTAGTGGGCTTGGAGTTTAAGTGTTTGGAGTGTGTGATTTTAAGGTTTATAGGTATTACGTTTTTTAAGTTTGGGATTTACGGGTTTGGTGGTTTGTCGGTTTGGAGTGTGAGGGGAGGGGGGGACGTGCTTTATTTTTTTAGTGATAATGTTCAAAAACAACTAAGTTTAAGTTTTACTACTTTATAATCGCTGAATGCTGCTCGTGTTTCATGATATCAAGCACCAGAAAAAAACTGGTTATAGATTCTACAAGTATTGATATGTCTAAAATCGCAATCTTAAAATATGGAGGAAGTCGCAGTGACATAAGAAAGCGGACACGATTACGAGTATTAGAAAATAATTATCCAGAACTGGTCAAAATTTACTACCTCGCACGAAATTTTGATCGTTTTTTTACGACTCTAAAGCAGGGAAAATAGGCCAACTTAGTTAAGATATAGTGAGGGTTTTGGTAGAGGACAGAGAACGGTTGGAGGTTTCGATCCCCGACAAATATTGGCATTTAAAAATTGAGGTAGTGCTTGAAATGTGGGAAAGAAAAATAAATATGTGATCACATCCTCTTTTCATAATGTGGCATAATATGGAGGAAAAATGACGTAAAGTTGAAGAAAATTTGGGTAAGATTAGGGGAAAGTGGCATAAGATTTGATGAAGGTGATACAACGTTGGGGCGAAAAACTACAATAAGAAAAGCTGGTTGTACCCAGGCCGTTTAATAGCTACGTCGATGGATAAGTATGTGCATGAGGGCGGCAATGTAGCATTACCTGGAATAATAATGTTGTACATTGCTGATGAAGCTAAGAGCTATATTGATAAATAAATGAATATTTTTTGATAAAAATTAATAATTCTCGTTACGTTTTGATCATACTTCGTATAACTGCGCAACAGACTTACATACAAAATACATCTGCGCATTAGAGGTCCATTGAATTTAGGAATGATTAGTATATTTACACGTCACTTCTGAATTCGCAGTACTGTTAGGGGTACAGAATGTTGTCTTAAAACTCACAAAATCTAATTGTTCCTTTAAATTTGTATTTTAAAGCTGAAAATCCCCTCGTACTGACTATCTCAAAATATAAAAATTTAAGTCAATTTTGAAAATTGTAGTCCAATGTTTGAATTTGTTCCTTATATTCGTGTTTAAAATTTTAGTTTAATTTTTGAATTTCCAGTTTAAGTTCTTATGAATCTAGATCTGTCCGGTGCGAACCTAAACCTATGAGGTTCTAAATAATTCGGGTACGAACCCGAAGCTTTCAAATTCTTAAGACTAATTGTTCGATCCCAGACCATTCAAGTTCTTAAGGGTCCGCGCGCCTGGACGGGAACCTTGGTGGACCATTTAGGTCTCCGGACCCCTACAAATTAAAAGTTTCGATCCCTGCATAATAAAGAAAGATTATTAGAGCAAAAGGATAGATCACTCTCACAAAAAAAATTCCCTAGAGAATTTTATTGAAAATTATCTTCGCTATGAATGATTTAAGTAACAAATAGCTAATGTTTCTCGAATTTTTTTTTGGTAACTTCATTCACAATTGTAACCATATTCACAACTTATAGCATTCCAACAAACGAGTGTGTACTTTAGGAAAAATTCAATTCTCTGTTTCATGTTGCAGAGTTAAGTTCAAATTTTGAGTGTTTGCCTAATGGCGAGCCTATTACTGGTGTTCCTCGTCGGAGACCTTCTTCAGAAAGCATTTCTTCTCTCAGCAGCCCTCATTCCCCAGAAAGGACACTTCCTCTAGCCAGACGCCATTCTCCAGGCAGGACTCGAAAGAGTTCTGGCAAGAGAAATCTTACCACACCTCATTCTTCTGACCGGTCTTCTCCTCCTGTCGAGCCACCTCTTCGTACCAGGTCTAGATCTCCTCTTTCCTTGCGTCGTTCTTTTCACTTAGTTGGATTTAACTACGAACAACTTAGATCTATGCGGCTTATTCCTCACAAAAATCCCAACCGAAAATTTGAATTTCGAATCTACGCATTTCCCCTCGATGACACAATTCAATTGAAAACATGTGCCAATATCCATAAACCCCTGCCCACCGGAGAACATGTTGTACTATCAATGCCTAATGGTGATGTCTTTGCATTTTTTGAAAAAACACACAAAGAAACAATTCTTCGTGGAATTTACACCTTTAGCAATAGACCTAGTAATTCCAGGGAAAAGCGAGCGAAAATAAACATGCACAGCGGCGCAATTGATGAATTGACTGCACAAGAAATAACCGAATGTCCATTAGGAAACCCATCAAGACTAATCCCAAACCATTTTCGATTTGTACGTGCGTGAATCACTATTTGGATAGAAGGAGCGTAAACATTTTTTAAATTTCACTAGACTCAGTGACAAAATGTTTCGCTTATTAGTTAAGCTAATCAGTTAGTTAGTTAGTTAACCCTAGTCTCGTCTTGACATTAGTTGCAGTCACGACTTCAAGCTTAAACCTATCTAGTTAAAAAACTAATCTTGTCAAATTGAATAAAAGTAAAGTTTAAATATATAATATTTTATAATTTTATTGGCGACCCTGTGAACTCAGTATCATCATAGTGTTTCAATAAAGTTAAGAATGTATCATCATCACATTATTTTAATGAGTTTTATATTTTTCTTGTTTTTCAGTTAATTAAAACTTTTATAATAATTATAAACAATCCTGAGTAAAATTATTTATTTTTATGAAGCAATTAGTTGCTTTTAACGACTGAATTAACAAATATCTCAATGAAGCTTCTAATCTGTGGTTGCTTACTTTTATACTTATTCAAGCTGATGATTATTGCAATTTTCTATGGAGAATATTTCAAATATAAGGACCAAGTATTAACAACTGTTATATTTTGTCATATTTAATTCCCTTTTGCTGAAGTTCTTTCCACTCTAAAAAAAATTTACATACAAATTACTAGCTTCGTGCTTCGCATTCCATAAAAATGTGTTCAAAATTCGAGATTTTTGTTATTATGCTGAACACTATTAAATTAAATGTACGTATTATCAATTTCTGAATCCCAGATCGGGACTTCTTATTTAGTTATTGAAAAATAAGGTAAAAATTTCATTCTGTTTGGACCGTAATAAAATTAGGTAAACGCTTAAGAGGGGGGGGGGGGGGGGAGAGTCGATATATTTTATTATGATTTGTTAAGGGAGCGGTGAAAGCATCCTTCACTCCTGTACGTAATTTTTACAAACTCGCAATTCTTTCCCCTAAAGATTATCATTTTTTAGTTTCGAATTTTATTATTTGGTCGAAAATTTAACAACTTTCTTGAAAAGATATGCTTTTGGTTGTACATTCAACTATTTTGTTAAAAATCATTCTTTTGAGTTAAATATTCCGCTCTTTCTGTAGAACATTAACCTTTTTTTAAATTGGTCTTTTGTTGCTGATAAGTCGACTGAAATTTTTTTTTTTGCTTAAAACTTTTTTTCTCAAAATTCGTCTTTCAGATTTAAGAACACAGTGTTTTAGTAGAATTGTCATTTTTTCAATTATAGATAATTTTCTTTCTTTCTTGAGTAACTTAAATACAAACTATTTCACTTTTATTGGGAAGGTATCTTTTTAGGTGGAAAATTCGACTATTATGTTCAAGATTTAATTTTGTTGTAGAAAATTCAATTATTTTGTTAAAAAGACATCTTCAATAGTATAAAAGACTTTTTTTGTCAAAAATAAATAAATTTGAAAATTTTTAAATTTGTATCTGAAATACTGTTTTATTCCGTTTATAAAAGATTCTGTGCTAAGAGTATTTCAAGGATATCATGTATTTCGGTGACTTTTAACTTATCTAATGTATAATGCTCCTTTTAATTATGGTACATAAGGAGGCTTAAGGTTAGTAAGTAAAATTTATATTTTATTTGTTTAAATAATCGTGTCGCTCGTGCGTAACCTTCATTGGATTGCTAAATACGTTTGACGACCTTGTCTAGATTATACAAATTACGGTCAATAAAAAGGTCAAGTTTCAGACGACGAATGGCGAATGGGTTTTTGGAATTCTAGCGGAATGAATAAAGTAGGGACATAGAAAACGGGGCGTTGAAAGGCAGATTTGAAATATGGTCAGGAGTAGATAGTGAATCACATGGTAAGCAAAGAGTTATTCTGATTTTGGAAGGAGCGATACAGCATCTCGGAGATCATAATTTTGTATCTCCGAGACTGCTGTAGGCTAGAATTAAAGTAGGAATCAGAAGATTATTTATCATAGCGTACTACGCACCAGTTGATAGTGATCCCAGAGAAGTAAAACACGCCTACTGGGACACTTTAAATGACACAATAAATATTTGCGATCATGGTGAAAAAATAATTCTACTAGGAGATATAAATGGATAGGTGGGTATTCAAAATTAGGATACAGGAAGAGTACTAAGAAATTTTACGGATTGAAGAACAAACTATAACGGAGAATAATTATTTGGCTTATGCTTAAAAAGAGGTTTGTTTATTACAAGTACTTTGTTCAGGCATAAAATTATCCAGATGTACACCTGGTCTAAAGGAAATAGCCACAATATAATTGACTTTGTTGTCGCGGATGAAGGACTAAGAGATCAAAGATACAAGGGTCATGAGAGGTTCTAAATTCAATACTGATTATTACCTTCTGATCTCCAGAAATAACTTAGGTCGGAGATAGACAAAAAAGGGAACCGAGAAAACATAAAAGGATAATCGAAAGCATAGATGAGGCAACTTGGGAGGTGCTTATATAAAGATATAGAGATCGCATGGGCCAGGACTGGATAGTTAACCACATAGTGGTTAGGTTCTTTGCTTGATTATGAATAAAAAAGCAAGGCAGAATGTCAGGGATAATGGGTTTTTATCTCCTAGGTTTTGTTAATTGATAGTGTAAGTAGCAATCAGAAGATTATTTAACATATAGTGCTACACCCCACTTATCGATGAAAGAAGTGAAGTGAAAGAAGCCCTCTGGCACACTCTAAATGATACTATAGGTACTTGCGAGGATGGTAAAAGAATCATTATTCTACGATATATGAATAGATGGGTTGTTGTTCAACTTCAGGCTACCAGAAGAGTCCTAGATAATTTTAAGCATTTAAAAAAACAATAGTAATGGAGGCAGATTACTTAGCTTAAACCTAGAAATGGGCTTTCTTATTACAAATACTGATGCGGTGATAGCTACACTATAATTGGCGCTGTTATTGCGGAGACAATACTAAAAGACCTAGCACAATATACGAATACAAGATTTCATTGATACTGATGAAGTATGATGATGATGAAGAAGGATGTAGCAGAAACAAAACCAAAGAGATGAAGCAAGCGCGAATCAAAATTAATAAATTACATATATAAGGGAACTACGCAAATTAAGCGATAGGGTGGATTGTAGTATATCGAGAATAAGCTAAACTCAGTAAGGAAATGCAAATCATCTCGAAGGCGTAGTCCGAGGGCAAGCTGAATGATGCCGGATGGCGTCAGGGTGATAACTCCTTGGTAGATGACACTGTCGCCACATGAGAGGTAGTGAACTATAAGAGCTAGCAAGTAGCAAAAAAATTAATTAGGCGATTATAAGAATTTTGGGGACGAGACCCTGATACCGTTACTTTCCACACTCCTTATCCTGGCCCGTACGACCACATGCGTTTGATGGGTTAATAACTGAGATCGTAGGAAAAATGCCTGGTAATGCGTTGTGAAATGATGAAATCCGCGCAGCTCTTCATGAAAAGAAACGAATGTATCTCAGAAAATCGAAACAGCACAGGCTTTAGAGATAAGGAGAGAAATACATTTAAAAAGTATTACAGAGACAAAAGAAGAAAGGGAAAACTACTACCAAAGTAAAGATAAAATCAAAACTGAAGAAGCTCAAGAAAATGCAAATCGATTTTGAAGAAAGCAAGAAACTCTTTTATAAACTGGCGTTCAGCACAATGTAAGGAAGTGAAAGTATAGCGTTAAGCAACATGATAAATGGCAAGGGTGAAATGCTCAATTATGCAATTTTGAATTTCACGAATCTGATCGTAAATTCGCAATCAGCGACCCAGAGAAGCCTGGTATACCGATTTTCATACACAAATGAGAATTGTCTAAAAAGTTAGTTCCCCATCTTTGATCCGCCATTTTCAATTTTGCAAATCTGATAGCGGATTCGTGATCAGCAACCTAAAGAACTATTGTGTATCTATTTTGAGGAATAATTCGATTCAGAAAGAGTAGAAAAGTAAACTGGAGCAACATCTATATCCATATTTTCCTAGTACAAGTCTAAATAAAAAGATTTATAAAATTTGTTTCTTCAGTTTTTAAAGTCTTTTTAAGATTCTATTGTTACCTTAGATTAATTTTATTTTCATGAAAGTCTTCTTTAAAGAATATTTGTAAAAAAGTAGTCTTCTATTTACGCTTGACACATTATGAAACTCTCTGAAATTCTCAAGGTAAAGTAAGTATACACGTGCTATCGGTTTTTTCTTCTAAACTGATAAGGTGAGACTAATTAAAACTCTGCGCAAATCAGTTTTTCTAACATTTAAAAAAATGAGGACATTTTATCCCCTGGTATTAACCCTGGACGTAATTTTTAGTTCTATTGGTATGCGAATAATCAATTAATATAATTTTATTTTCTTTAGCAGGTCAGGATTTCAATTATTTAAAATAAAAAAGTTCAATATTTTTTGTGACTACTTGGCAAACCCTCATTTCACAATTTATTTTTATTTTTAAATAAACTCATATTCAAAAAAATATTCTAATTTTTTGTGGCTTGAAGCGATTCACTGTCTCGAATATAATTGATAGGCTGTAATCGATTCATACGAAATAAAATGGGATAATCGAATTACGCTTTCGCTATTTTAAATACACTTTTTATATCTTAAATTAATATTTTTTGTCTTTTTACAGAAATATCATCAGGTATGCCGCCTAAAGAAAGGGACTTTCTGGCCAATTTTGGGAGCAAAAGTGAACCTCCGAATTTTCGAGGTAACCCTATTAAAAATTAAAAATGATAACATGTGCGTCAATTAATAAACAGTTTAAAAATATTTATAGTCTCTTGAACTAGAAAATATTTTAAACTTTTTAAAAAATTATGCTATACCTAAATTTTGTTTTTTTATTCAGCACCATTTTCTTAGGCTTTTTTCTTTTTAAATCATGCAACAGGACATTCACTACCTTGCGATAACTAAAACATTTTATTGAATTAACAATTACCAATTTTAAAAAATTTTATTTTTGGGCTATAGCTTCTTCTTGTTCGGACAACTTTGTTTATACGCGCTCGGCCTTTTTATTTACCCCACAGTGGTACGCAATCCTTTTAAAATTAAAGGTCAAAGCATCTACAATCCTCATTTGGTGATTGTGAATTCTCTTTCGTTAATGCTCCTTCGGCTTTAACGTAAACATTCTCATCACGTACCTCATGTTTCGCACTTAATTTAATAGAAAATGCAAACTTTTCTAATTTATCTTCAACTCTATTATATAAAATGTATATTATATTTATTTCTGTACCTCCGTGTGGGGCTGTTCATTCGGATATTGCTAAATAAAGTACAAATCTCCTTTTCAATTATAAAAGTAATTAATAATATGCATTAGTATTGGAACATAAGTATTCTTATTGTCTACTTTTTATCATTAAAAAAATGCGCATTTTATTGAAATAAAAAATATTATTAAACATTTTACTGCAACTTGGGTAGTTTTGTTTGTAATCAATGTAAATGTAATTTAGGCGGAAAATTTTGTTAAATAAAATGTTATTGTATCTTGTGTCCTTTTCCCAAACAGTTTTTTTTCAGTTAATCTATTTTTATAGCCAGAGTTTATTACAAACTTGTAGATGTTTTTGGTTATACAACTTTGCCTTTTAATTTTGTTCGTTTCTTGTGCCGTTTTTCCAAAATACTCTTTTTGGAACTTCTAATTTCATTTTTTATGATTCAAATAAAATAAAATCTACTTGTCCTATCTAAAAATGATTGACAACAAACTTGTACATCTTTTTGGATTGAACAACTTTAGCCTGTTAATTTTAGTTCTTACTTTGTGTTGTTTTTACAAAAAATTTAATTCTTTAATTTTTAATATTATTTTTTATTTATATTATTTTTTATTTATATTATTTTATTGAGTTTAAATTGTTTAAACAAATGTGATTTGTTCAAATAATTTTTTCATACAAATTAATAATGTTTCTTTAGTGGAATATTTATCAGCATTGCTTTATCAAGTGGTCTAGTGGATTATTTAAAAATATTGGTTAATTAATTTTCAATTATTTGAACAAATCCTATTTGTCGACTTTTGTTTTTCACGCTTTTTATCAAATACCAGTTCATTACTTCTGGTGAAAAAATTTCAGATGAAAAAATACTTTCTTTTTGCATCAGCACCTATGGGCTCCAAACGCCAATAGTTATATTAGGGTGAAATAGCGGAAATTGTTTCAACTATTGAAAAAAATGATTAAATCAAAATTCGCAGTAACAGCTTTCAGAAACGCACCGAGTAACAAAAAATAATGCAATATTTTTAATAGAAAGTGGAAAGCCTGCGGCTCCTAAAACATTTTTTAATAAGCTTTAAACTTTTATTACAACGGAAAAATCTACCATGAAGCATTAATCCATTTGGCATCCTCATGCAAAGATGCAAAATTAATTTTCAATTTTCGTCATGTTGATGATTTACAACACTTTTAAATAAATTAATATATATTAATTGGTGGTGAATTTCAGTTTATTAAACTATTGGATTTCATAAATGCCCGATACAACAATATTAATAAACTGTGAACTCACAACCGTTTCTTTAATAAATATTGATTTTGTTAAAAGGAAGAGATGGACCTATTGAAATCGTAAAGCTGATCAATTAATTTTATATTTATCAATGCCCAGGTTACCTACTGATAAGGATTTAAATGTTTGTCTGGATTGTTCGCAGATCATTTTACGATTAAATTAGCTGCAAGATAATTAAAGATTTAAAAACTTGCTTCGGATTGGTTGCACGATCACGCAGCGTATACTGGGCCAGAATACGATTGTTTATGTTAAAAAAAATGTAATCCCATGTTTCTTGTTGCAGATTTTTTCTCACAGTACGAATGCTTGAATAATGGTGATCCTATTCCTGTAGCCCATCATTGGGGACCTTCTTCATCTTCTTCTCAAATACATCCTCCAGAAACTGCTCTTCTTCTCGCCACGACTCATCATCCAGAAAGTACTATTCCTCGGACCAAGCCTCCTGTTCGTGCCAGAACCAGGTCTCCAAAAGCCAGACATCGTCTTTTTAACATGTTTGGATTCAAACAAATAGAACTTAGATCCATTCGGCTAATTCTAAATAAGAAGCCGAACCGAATGTACGAACTTCGACTATATACCTTTCCTCCCAATGCACCAATTCAAATGAAAACATATAATTCTATCCATAAGCCCATCCCAAACGAAGAGACAATTGTATTATCAACGTCTAATGGCGAAATCTTCGGAATATTGGAGAGAATAAACAATGAAATACTTTTTCGTGGAATATATACTCCTGTTCTTGTAAAGCAACAACGAGTGAAAATAAACATGTACAGCGGCGCGGTTGAAAAAATGACTCTAGAAGAAATCGCACAATCTCCATTAGGCAACCATAAACAAATCGCAGAGAAGTATACAGTAGTACGTGTGTAAACCAGAATTCATAATTCCTTCAATTTTATTACAAAAATCGGCTTTTGGTATTCATGCTTCCCCACGCTTATGCATATGGCTTTTAAAATCGAAGGTCAAAACGTTGAAAACTGTAATATTTTGTGATTAATAGTTCTCCTCCGTTAAACCTCATTAAGCCTTTCATTATTTGTCTCTCACTCGGGTAAATTGCGTAAAAATGCGAAATTTTTTATGTTATATTGAACTTTATCATATTAAATGTATGCATTATGAATTTCTGTACCTGAGTCTGTGACTGTTTATTCTCAAACTATAAAATAAAGTACAAATCTGACTCTGGTTGTAGATTGTAATTGTGAAGACCTAATTATTTTACTTTCTGATCGAATCGCCAAAGGCAGAAATATTTGGTGAAATAATCGTAGAAAAAGCAATCCTTAACTAAAGTTTGATGACTGGGGACTTGCGAATAGTTCAAAAATCCCTTTCAATAAACAAGTTTCTTATACGGAACTAATATCTCTATATAATGTACAGATATCGGATTTTCTGTTCAAATTGGTTGTAATAAGTAGCTGCTTACGATTTATAAAAAATTGTACATTATTTATTTCTACATCAGGACATTTTTTTCTATGAAATTGATTCTTATCCAAAGCAAACATGTCATGTTAGAAGGACCATTGTGTCGTCTTATTTCCGAAAGATAAGAGCTGTAGTATAGATGGTGAGATAAGACATTAAAGCTCTAGAATATTTATTAGTTACATCGCTGATCAAATTACTCATTAATACATTGATCAGCTTTTCCTGTAATTTTACAATATGAATATTATCTTTCTTGGGGTTTTATCCATGGCAGTTATACTGAATTCTATAGGTTGCCTTTTTTGCTGCTGCTCAGAAGATGCATTCTTCAAAAGAAAACTTTTAGTATTAAACATTTGATTGCAGCTTCTGTCGTTTTTTCATAAGCTGAATTTGCCTATTTCCAATGTTATTTTTACGATGCAAACGTTACACATACGATCTACACAGCAGCATTAGTGTTTTTTTATCTTCTAAATTATATCCCTAACCTTAGTAACACAGACTTTTCTAATTCAATCATCTATCGCATCGTGTTCTACATCGCGGTTGTGGTGCTCTATTGTTTCAGCTCCTTCTAGTTTACGAAAAAAGGCCCTTAAATCCTCTAGGGCGGAGAGTCTGGTTACAATAACAGTCCCATGAAACTTCAATTCATGAGGGGGGTGGGGCGATTAGTTTCAACCAAGACTCATAGCTGATTGGTGTTTTATGCTCATACGGTTACCAAACTTCATCAGCGCCACTCTACATCTCACGCCGTCAAAGTGGTCGCGGAATATTGAATCTTGAATGTCTTTACAACAAGATTATTTTGGGTACAGCACATAGAGTCACAAATGGAAGAGGCTCTCTTCCTAAAATGGCGAGGAAGCATAAAGAAGTGGGCAAAGGAACGTCACTGTACAAAACATCGGAAGAGGCTGTTGAAATACTCGGACTTAACTTCACTATTAGTTGTGAGCAAGATGCATCAAATTTTATCTACCTCGAGTACTTACACCTGAAAAGAGGATGCGCGGCATCTTCTACAGAAATGTAAAGGATCAGTTCATCTCGTATGAGCTAATTTTTACTTTTCTTAAATCACCCGGATTGAAGTCGGGCACGAAGGGTTCCATTCTGGCATGTCAAGATGGTGCTATTTCCGCCTTAACATACCTTCGCCACATTTTGAGCCAAAACATTCCCGATGATAGCTGCAGGGCATGCCACGCACACCCCAAGCATCTAGGACACATACTATCTAGTTGTCCAACATGAAAAATAAAAAAATTTGGAAAGTACAATGCGGGCTTACACCTAGAAGATCTTTTGCGGATAAGATATTTAGCTTGAAAAAATTCCATTCAAAGCCTAAAAAAAGATAAAATTTTCCGATGTTTTTGTTGATCTGGAAAAAGCCTTTGATAAGGTAAATATAATCACACTCTAGGAAGTTCTAAACGCGGATAAAATTCATATGTCCAGGATGTTAGTGTTGCGCCGGATGTGCATAGGGTGCACAGCTTTTGTTACAATTACCCAGAGGTTTTGCACCCCAAAAATCGACAAAAAATTGTCAAAATCGGCGGGCCACATAAGTATCCAGAACAAGAGGGAGATGCATAAAAGTATCGGATTAAGGGAGTATTCATTTTTCTTTTGTCAGATGTTATAACAAATCATGTCCGTCACATTCTCATATGCTCTTTCATACATCTTACGACTTTTGCATGCACCTTCAGGCACTTAACATGCTTCATAAGTAACTTACAGATCGTTTTATCAAATGCCTTAGTGGTATTCAATCCAAACTATGGTCAAGATAAATCGATACCTTATGGAATCCTGGGTGATACTCCTGTCTATTAACAGTTTGTCTCTGCATCCTGCGAAATCTTTCTGGCAGTCTTCTTTTATCGCTAAGCAGGGCGACCGATACAGACTTTCTCAATTTAGTTTTTTAACGAGTCGAGTTCTACATCCAGTTGTGGTTCATTGTAGCTTCATCCCTATATATTTCAAAAAAATAGGCTTTTAAAGAGTTTAGTATCCTGTTTGCATCATCTATCAATTCACCTTTTCTATTGCTCATTCTGACAAACTCTGTACTTTTACTTGCCTTCAAATTCGAATAAAGCAGTTTCCAGGAACCCTAGTTAGGTCGAGATACCATTAGAGAATTACGGGTAGGGGGCTGATTTTTGTTACAGGAACCCCAAAGCGGCCAATCCAAGGGCTTGCATACTGGCAAAGGGAGTCAACGTCGTCCCGCTGCTCGAGCTATGTTCTAGAGACCTGATGGTGATAGTCACGGATCTTAAAGAAGTAGGTAGGCTAGTCATGGGATCGGCTTACTTTCCATGTAACAGCCGTACCAATCCACTAGTTAAGGTACGTGCACTTTTAGAATACTACAAGGTAAGGGGTCTTCCTCTTCTGCTAAGGTGCGATGCTAATTTCCACCAAACTCTGTAGAGCAGCACGGATGTCAACTCAAAAGGTAACGATTTGGTGGAATCTCTAATCACTACTGTTTTAGATATTCTTATTACGGGAAATACCCCGACGTTTCGTAACTCGGTCAGGGAGGAAGTCATTGACATTACTCTCTGTACCGGTAGTTTTAGAGACAACATCAAGAAGAGAAGACTCTCTGATGAACCCACTCTCTCAGATCACTTACAGACAGAGTTCCGGTTGGAACCTATTGTACCCGCGGCCCCTAAATGGGTCAGAAATCCGAGAAGAGCGGATTGGTATCATGAGCAAAGAATATAGGAGTGCGATACGTGAAGCAAAGCTTGAAAGCTGGACGGCCAGACTGGATAAGCTGCTTTCTCGAAATCTGGATGTTATTCTCGGCTCTCTTAAATTGCGCAGCGGGGCATACTCAGAATATGACAAGAATACCTTGGATCACCTTATCAAGACACATTTTCCAGACTTTGCAAAGTTAGGAGAAGAGGGAACAGCACTTTTGAGGTAATAAAAGCCGTCCTTGGCCTAACTGAGCCCGAAGCGGTGGCTAGCCAACGAGAGTGTTACCCCAGCCAGGACCAGTTGGGCCCTGAAGTCCTCCATTCCTTACAAGTCTTCTGATCCAGGTGGCATGTATCTAGTCTTTTTACAAAGAGATAATTAGATCATCATAAGGCCATTTGTGAGACTTACTAGGGCTATTCTGATGTTGGATTAGTTCTTCCGGCATGGAGGGGTGCTAGAGCAGTTTTCATTCCGAAAGCAGGCACGATCGGGTATATGTCACCCAAGGATTCCGGTCCCATTAGCCAGACATCTTTCCTACCACAGTTGCGAAATCGACCTGCCAGATTATGGCCAACAGGAACATAAATACGATTAAAGGCGAACTAAATGATGTGGAAACTCTAACACGGGATGCGTGCAGGGAGGTGTTTTATCACCCATGCTGTGGTGCCTGGTAGTGGATGAACTGCTTCATCTGCTCACGAGTCCGTGCCGTCACGGTATAGGCCATGCGGGCGATATACTGGTTATCGTGCGCGGCTAGCATCCGGATGTGCTTTCCGCGGTAATGCAGCAAGCACTAAGGAGAGTAGATTTAAGGTGTCAGAAAACTATATAATCAGTCAATCCGAAAAAGACGGACGCAGTTGTATTCACCAGAGGGTATAAGTAGAAAACCCCGAGTACATTAAAACTGGCAGGAAAACAACTGGAAATCAAAGAACGAGCCAAATATCTAGGTGCAATTCAGAATAAGAAGCTGTCCTTTAACAAGCACCTGGAAAACAAATGCAAGACGCTGGGAGCAACTCTTCGGCTCTGTAGGAGAGCCATAGGGAAAACATGGGGCTTGAAACCGGAGAAACTTATGTATATCTGCAGAGCGATCCTGCAAACCAGGCTGACCTATGAATGCGGTGGTCTGGTAGAGCAGATGTGAACTGTCTATTACGAAGGCTCAACGGGAAAGGATCAGTTGACTGATTCTGAGAGGCATCACTGGTGCCTTGAAGTCCACACACACGATGGCTCTGGGGCAACTGAAAGGTTCGGATCCTTTGCATCTAACAATCAAAGCCGTCGCTGCAAAGACGGCCTGCAGATTAAATATGGTAAACCATAGCAGTAGCTCGACAGTAGGGCGGCTACGAATCGAAATGGCGAGGAGGCCAACACTGAGCATGCTCACGGACAAAATGTCCACTTGTCACTAACTTTTTCGACAAGAAGTATCGAAGTAGCCTGTCTACGAAAGAGGAATTGCTTAACATTAATGCACACCTGCCCAGTGATGGAGACAACTGGTTTACAGATGGCTCCAGGAACAGGGAGAACGCAGAAGTCGCTGTATATCGTAGAAAGAATGGAATTGGCTTCACAAATAAAATGGGGTTCTACGCCAGACTTCTACAGTCTGAGATTATGGCCATACTCCAGTGCGCCTACAAGGCAACGAAGTATTTTAATAAAAGATACATTCGTATCTGCTCAGACAGCAGGGCTGCTATCATGGCCCTGGATGGAACAAAGACCACGTCGCTACTATTTTGGGAGTGCTTTGAGGCAATGAATAAGCTAGCGACAGACAACCGTGTAACTGTGCTTTGTATTCCTGGACACAACGAAATCAAGGGCAATGAAATATCGGACAGGCTAGCTAAACTAGCAGCAAAAGAAAATTTAACTGGACCTGAGCCAGTTGTTGGCATTTACAGTAGGTTAGACATTGAAGATATTACCAGTTGGCTAAGGAATTTTTTTGGCTTGAGAGAAACGAAGTCAAAGCCCTAACAGAAATGTTTTTAGGACACGGGAACCGATGATACCACATACATAAGATAGGGCTTGGAGAAAGTGCCCTCGGTCGTCTGTGCGGAAAGCATAACGAGAACGCCCTGCGATTGCGGGGAAACGTATTATACTCACAGGCAGTCGCTGCATCACCAGTCGTTTAACTTTTCTCTTTTTGTCTCGGTAGTTATTTTTTATTATATTCCTCTCCTCATCGCCAAGGCCTGCGATTTTAAACTTTTTTAGATACAATAAAACGGTGTCTTCTTTGTATTTATAAGTGATTAATCTATGCTAAAAATATATTGCTTTATAAATTAATTTTCCTGGTTTGATGAACTGTTCTTGAAGGTGTTTCCTTCAAACATCCTGCTAACAAGAATTGGATAAAATGTTTTATGTTTTTAAAACCATGGTGATATAGCATCATTTCTAAAGATAAATTTTAATTACATACAAGTGCTTCTCAAAAAATATTTGTGAAACAGTGATTTAATATTTGCGCTTGAAGCATTATTAAAATCTCTGAGATTCTCAAGGTAAAATAATTATAACCGTTCAAAAGTTTAAATTCTGCTAAATTGTTAAGGTGTGATCAGTTTTTTCTACATCTTGAAAAAATGAAGACCTGTTATGTTTTGGTCCTAAACCTGGAAGTTATTCTTGATTTTATTGGTATGTGAAGTTTTAATTAATATTATCTTTTATATTTTTTACAGCAAACAATTTGGAACACCTATCGTTCATTGATATATGTATGTAAAAAATATGTGAACTCTATGATAATAAACCATCATTATTATTGATATAACTCTTTGGATATTTAATTAGAACGATGAAAAAAAAATTTTCGACTTACTTATCTTAATTAGTGTTTTATTGAATTTTCAATGAAAATATTACATCTCAAAAAATTCGGAATATGAAATTTTTCTCTTAAGAACTCAAAACTTTAGCATTTGCTCCTAAAAATGCTTGAATCAAGCTAAAAATATTGCTACCGCAAATCATCGATAGGATGTAATCAATTAATAAAAAGTAAAGTCGAATCATCGAATTACAATCTTACTGTTTGTAATGCACTTTCAACTTTAAACATTGATTTTTTTCGTTCTTGAACAGAAAAATCGTCAGCCATTCCGCCTAAAGAAAGGGACTCTCTGGCAAATTTTTGAAAGCGAAGTAAACCTGAGAATCGTCAAAGTAATGAATAAATAGTTTTAAAATATTTATAATCAGTTCAACTAGAAAATATTTGACACGCATAAAACCATGTTTGTGATGTTTGAAACAAAATATTTCAAACGAGCTTACTATCCTGAAATTGAATTTATTTACTGAGCCCTATTTTCCTTAGCCCTTTCTCATTTAAATCATACCATCTCATAAGATATTTCTTCAGATGAAAAAAATGATCATATACATTTTAGCAAGCTCCTTTAAATAATTGCTTTCCTGCAGATGAGTCATCACGCAAAAATATTATAAAAAGAAATTGTTTATTTTAGGCTACTCATAATTCTGCAGGAATAAACTTTGAGATCAAAAATAAAAAAACCGTTAAAACAATTGTTATAAAAATTTAATTTTTTGTTGAGGATAATTTGCATTTAATCCATATCCTAATTTTAGCAGAACCGAAATTACAGCCATCTAAAAATGACCCTGATGATTAGATTTTTTGACATATTGATGACATATTGATGACATTTTTTTTTTTAATTCTATAAATTAGTGAGGTTATCATTTCCTTCTAGTACGAGTTATTTTAAGATATTCTACAGCCACATCCTTTTTTATGCTTGACTGTATGTTTCAACCTAATACAATTTCATTTTTGACTTATCTCCTGAAAACATGTGGATTGACCTCTTTGAAAAAAATTAAGTTTTCTCCAAATAGCATAATCGAGTCCAAAATTTGACACCATAGTTTTTTTAATGGATCTCCACGTTTGAGACCCCCCAAATCCGAATATTAGGTTTTGGCGATGGATTCTGTCTGTCTGTCCGTTCGCAAACACGATAGCTCTCGAAAAAATGACCGGATCAATTCAAGCTTAAGCACACTTTTTTTTAGGTCCTTAAAACTTGGACGAGTTCGTTAACCAGCCATTTTGGATTAAACTTTCTTAATGTGAACAAGAGTTACAAAAAAAATGATTAAATAAAAATTGTGCACCTAAAACACATCTGCACATTTTTTATGAATTTCTTCCTAATAAGACCTTTCGAAAAATTCTACAATTTTGAGCCAATAAGCGACGCAAAAAATGTACAACGTTTACAAACTCCTGCAATGTGTCTTTGTGCCATTTTTCGACAGAACTTCTCGTTTTAATTTATTAATCAAAAAGACGCGAGATACGTAAAAAAATCTAAAAGAGGACTGGTAAGACATTTTTTGTCATGCATAAAAAATAATATAAAAACAACTATTTTACATAAAACACGAAGCTCTTTATTTTTTTAATTTCACTTGCCTAAGAGATTAATTTTTCTTTATTTATTTCATTGCGGCCATTCATGTTATCGAAATCTCTCCTAAAATTTTCGTAAACCATTTAAATAATCACTTTTTGCTCAATAAATATTACTTATAAAACCCCAAGTTCTCCCTCGATCAAAAAATAAAATTTTTGCTGACGCAATAGTTAATTATAGTTTTCCAATGACAATACGTTACTCAAGGTAGTATAAGTGTCTAAATGTACTATACCATACAAGTGACCATCATTCTTAACATGTTTCTACTAACGGAAATAATTTCGAACGAAATAGTTTCGTACATCAGAGTGTGCTAAGTGCTGGTCAAAACTACCCTTGCCAAACCTAACTCAGCAAAATATTTAATGTTGTAACATTTCGTACATTTTTATTACATTAAATTTATTCAAAGAAATGTCTGTACTTTATTTTTTTGTATGGGATCCTTTGAAGGTGCCGTCGATAGATTACACGGCCACAACGTACATGAAAATCAATAAAATTTAAAGCAACAAATAAAAAATAAAAGATTTAAAAGAACTCACAAGTTCGTTGCAAATGATCTATAGAAGCGCAGTGCGTTCCTTGTACGGTATCTAAGAAGAGATTTCGGCGAATTTCAAATTCATAATTCTAAGTGAGAAGAAGATCTTTGGATTTTCCTGGCAAGGCTCCTTCTGAAAATCACTGCGATTGCCAACAAAATCGTTGCTCCAAACCTTCTGTATGATTATTCATTTTGAATTTAAATTAAATAAATGTATTCTTTAATTTAGTATTTAATAATTTTATAGGTTAAGCATCATGGCTTTCTATTTTATTTAAAAAATATATAACGCTTTACATTGAAAGTAATTTTTAAAAGAAAATACGTTTAAAAGCATTGTGTGATAGCTTCGTTTACAATCCCTTAGAAGCCACAATGCATGCGAACCAACATTACAGAAAGAAAGAAACTAATGAATTCTAAAAGCTTTGAAATGCTTAATAAAAAAGTTTTAGGCGAGAAAGGAGACGGGCGAACCAATTTTCACACCATCTTACAAGCAAACATGCGGGTGAACCAACATTGACGAAAGAAAAATAAGCGTGAATTTAGATAGCCTTAAAATAGTTTTTTTGTGAGTCTTTAGTGAGCAAAGTGAGTGGAGAACCAGTCACAGAGAACATTTTAGACCTAATTACAAACTACCTAGCTATCCTTATTCCTTAAAATGAAATCACATTAAATAATTTAAGAAAATTTTTTCAACACAAGCCACTTTATCACTTAATATCACTGCGAAAAATTAAAGAGCACTCTCAACACTATAATTGGATTTGGCAGGTACCTCAATATGGAAAGGAAGTACTCTGCTCTGGATCGCACATGTGATAAATTTTGAATTGAATATATTTATCAATAAAGTGGATTAAGCAAGTGAAAAAAATGTGTAAAAATATGTGAAAAGTACTTGATTATACCTTCCGTATTTTTATTCATGTTCTTCACTTAATTTATTCACTTTATTATTAAAAATATTCAATTAAAAAATTTTAAAGATATTTGCAACTAATCTAATACAATATAATATGAATAGGTTAGGTTCGTCAGGAGCGGGTTAGATACCGCTTCTAACCACTTCAAACTTTGTTTTTCATCCTTCGGATATTGGTGATGGTATACGTGGTCAGACGAGGGACATCCAGGAACAGCACTCCCACGTTTGTTTAATTTCACCTTCATCGGATTCATTTTTTGAAAAATTTGTAAACACTTTCACTGTTTTGATTGTAAATCACGTGTGCGAAACAAAGATAGATGCGGACCATGGCAAACGGTCTAGTGTGTAGGGGCGGACACGCACCAACAGTTGGCCGCAACTTGCACTACGCCTAAAATAATAATCATAATTCTTCATATTCACTCATTAGAGTTAAGAGGGTCTGAAGCGTCGTAGCCAGAGTGACGAAATCAGGCAGATTCGTTTCTCGGTGGACTGGCTCTCCGTGCCAGTTAAGCGCGCTGTGCCGTGATTGGCTGGCCGTCCCCTCCCTGATCGATAGGAAGGGGCCTTTTGCCACTTGTTCACTGTAATATTCTCCAAGCGAACTGACGTTCTAACGGGTACTCTTACTCGTATAATGCTAGAATTTATTTTTTAGTTATATTCAGTGATGCGAATTAAAATAAGAAATTTTCAAGGTCATTGATGCTTCCTGACCTACTCGTCAGAAATGCACCGAATAACTTATAAGATAACTTATCTCATGAGAATTCCATAATTCTGCATATCCTAATCTAGCTTCTGGTTTAAAATTGATGTTAAGTTTTTAAAAAGCAACATCCAGTTTCTCATTTTAACAACAGTAAAGTTTGCAGGCATAAGCTATACTAATTCTAATAATGAAAGAATCAATTAAAAGATGATTAAAGAATGCAAAACTTGCTTCGAATTAGTTCAGAATGAGTTCCTGCCTGAAACTTTTAACAGGGTTACAAAACGTATAGTAAAACTTTATGGTTTTTAAATAAACATAATTTTTTTTAAAGTATAAATTGCTAAAAGATTTCTTAGTAGTGCGTTTTTTTATGGCATGCTTAATCAGATAAAAATGTTTTAAGAAGTTAATAGAACTATGTTGGTCACCAGACCTCATTCTTCACAAATTGCTTTTCCTCTCCGGACCTCATTCTATAAAAAGGACGCTTTCGCATGCAAAATTTCCCCTTCGTGGGAGCTTTATATCTCCTAAAGCCAGGCACCGGATATTCGAACTTCGGAAATATGCTTTTCCTCCTAATTTACAAATTAAATTGAAAAAATATTATTGTACTCGTAATCCCATCCCAACCGAAGAACAAATTGTATTATCAAAGTCCAATGGTAAAGTTTTTGGAATATATACAGCCGTTATTTTTGGTGAAAAGCGGGTCAAGTCGTTGATTCCATTAAAAAATTTGCTGTCCGTCTTCATGTTTTCCCTACGCGTATGCATGTAAAATTTTTCTTAATACTGGTGAAAATAATTTTCTGAAGAAACGAGAAGAAAAATAAGCCACGGCCCGGATTTAAAGTGGGAACGCTCTATTTGTGAAAAGTAGCGTTCCCGCTTCAAATCCGAGCCGCGGAATCTTTTGTTTCTTGTTTCTTCATCAAATTATTTTGACCAGAAATAAGAATGATTTAACATCAGAAATTATCTCCATATAACGTTAAGAAGTCAGGTCGTCTCTTCGAATTTAGACTATTAAAGAAATTTATATTATTTATTTCTGCATTATCGGGTTTTATCCATCAAGCTGAATCTTATCAACCGTAAACATCTTACGTTCGAAGGACAAGCGTGACGTATTTCATCTAAGACAGAACAGACACAGCGCAGATGCTTTAAGCTATTAAAGCAGTAGAATAGTCATTATTTGCATTACTAATCAAATTTCTCAATAATAGATTCATCAGTTTTTTCTCTGATTGAAAGCATGAGTATTTCCTATATTAGCGTCTTAACCTTGGCAGTTATCCTGAATTTTATCGGTAAATATAATAATATTTATTATATCTAAGATGCCAGTTTTTTTTGGCTTAACGCAAATATAATTTTTGGCAATTTAACCTTCATGGATTCATTTTGTACAAACCCAACTGTGCACGTCAATATGTTGATTAACACAGATTGTAACTTTCTGCTTGTGCACGTCTCAGTAAATATGAAATATAGAGAGGACACATTAAACATAGCTATTTTTGATAAAGGTGCTCGGAATAGGCGATTTCTGACAAATTTAAAACTTGCAGCATTTTTTACGAGGGCCTGTGGAAAACTGTTTAGAAACAGACCGTGAAGGGTTCGCAGTTCTCGCTAGTGTAGGGATCTTATTTTCATCACAATTACCTGACATATATAATAATCAATTATACCTTCTCATTATAATAATGCCACCAAGGGAGCTGCTGGTTTTTATCTTCTTTCTTCTGGATTTAGATCAGACCAACCCTTCTTTAGACCAGTCGTACCCATGGGACGTTGACGGCCTTCCAATAGTCTGCAGTAAGACGGCCTTCAAGATGTTATCCTAAAAATATTTTTGATTGATTTTTACTCTTTTTTCGACAAGCACCAATGAAGTCTTTTCTGTTGTTCAAATTCGACTCTAAACCATCACGGAAGCAGGAAAATAAGATCTACTGACTTTTCTCGCTTGTTTAGACCTCAAGGAACCTTTGGGCAAGAGTTTCCAATTACTTGGGTGATTATGAGCTCGCTCAGTAGTAAAAATTTCCTCATCAGAGAATAAAACATTCTGATGTCAGATGAAATTTTTGCAGCTTTTAAGGATAACAATTTAAATCATTTTTCATGATTTTTCTAATACTGGATTCACTGCATATGAGCTCTTTACCCATTTAAGGCATGGAACGCTCTGAATTTTGAAGCAGTCACTTTTTCATCATCGGCCGGTTAGCTTGAGTGTTTACGGTGCGTGGCCGGCCACTTCTGGGACGGTTTTTAGTTGTGCCTAACTTAAAAAATCAGCGTATGGATCATTGATTGTTCTACGCGGGATGTGCAACAATCTTGAAATTGGACTCGCTGACTTGCCTCGCTGATGTAAAGAAATTATAGTTATACGATTGTCTTTTTGACTAATTACGGATTTAAGAGCACGTGAAACAAATTATAAAACAATAACTTAATATAAAATTAGTAGGAATGAGGAGCACAAATGGAAAATCCAAACTAATAAATTCTTAAAAATATTCCGAGAAACTAAAGCCCAAAAATGTTGCGGGAAGATTTGATGCACCCTGTATGAGTATGTTCGTAAGATAATAGCCCTAAGTCTGGACCAAATGCAAAATCTGTGGGTACAAGTGGTTAAAAAATACATTCTGCATCATAAAGATATCACGTATAAGTCGCCTAAAAACGATACGCTGAAAATTTTTCTGAATTTTGACAGATAACCTATTTTCTAAGAATTTATGAGTGAGAATGGCAGCCTTAGAGAAGAACAAAAAGGATTTTGTGAAAACTAAGAAGGCAATGCAGATCTAGTCATCATAGAAAACATCAAATAAACTTTCACATGGTATACATTTACTAGAAGCAAGCGTTTTCTTCCGTACCCCATAACTCTTTCCTTGAGCACCTAATCTGTCAAGAAAACTCTGTTTGACTCCCTTATCCCAAACGCTTAAGCCTTCTGAAAAAAACGCTTTATTTTACTGAATCAATTGTGAAACATAATGAGCACCCCTAGAAGAGGTTTCGTACAAGCTTTTTTGCTTTTTGCAACAATAAAAAGTCTACCCGCTCCGCGGGCACATTCTAATAGCTCGCTAGGTGCGCTGCTCGCTTCGCTTGCAAGTTTGAGCGCGCCTATGACGCGCGTCTGTTGAATCTAGCGGTTCGCGCTCGATAATGGGTTACCTCGCGCTTAGCGCTCGGAAATATTTGTGCCTCGAGCTTCGCGCTTGGATATTTATTCTTTGCATTTGGAATGCTTGCATGAAACTTTATCAAAAAAGATCTCTTTTAGATGGCAGTATTTATTTGGTACACAATCTAATCGTGACACTCGCGCTGTGTGCTTGATTTTTGACAGATAATTGTGAATTATTATTTGCTGAAACACTATGAAGTAAATAAAAAACTATAATACTTTTTTCAGACATTTTTCTCTATCTCGCGTTGTTATGCTAATAACAGGATCTTGGTTTTCATATTATTTTGTATGGCTAAAGTAAATAATCCTACAAGTCTTCTATTATATTTTTACATATATCACGTCTTTTGGCTCAGTAATGGAATTTTAGATTTTCTGCATAGTACTTACAATAAATAACAACAAAATTACGAGTCCTATTCAAAACGTACGCGTTCAATCAAAAAGTAATTATTAACGAATTATTAGATCTTTTTTGGGATCAGAATTTTTATTGATTCATCGTTTTTCGTATTCTGCATAGTGTAACCACAAAATGGAATTCTTTATTTTTTATTATTTTTAATAGAATAAAAATGTCAATTTTCTGAAAAAATTCGTTCTCTTTATCCAAAAAAGTCTACCGGATAAATTGTTCGCTTTTTTTAATGCTATAAACATCGTAAATACTTGATTTTTGGATTCAGGAGGTCTCAAAACAAAAATACTTTCTCAATCATAAATTCCTAATTGTGCTAAAAAGATTCTCATAAATATACGTATTTCGAAAAATGGATTAGAGCACATTTTGCTGTGTTCATCTTTTGTGATCATTTATCTAAAATTTTAAATTTAAATTATGTGCAAAAATGCCTTATCTATGCATTTGTTTATTGAATTTAAAAAAAAAATTCTAGGGTGAATCAAAAAATTATGAAGCTTTAAAAAATTAGCATAAAGTTCCTAATTTAAAAAAAACAATCAAAAAATGTCTGATTGATGCATTTGTTTCTTAAATTTTTTTATAATATAAACAATATTATCCTCAAGAAAAAATTTCTTTATCAATATATGTTTTTTATCCAACTTTATTGCAATATAATTGGAAAAAAACGTAAAGTGATGGAAAATTGTAAAAAATATTCTTTTAACAAACAATTTTGTTTATAAAAAATGGTTTGTATATTATATAATATTGGAATATCTATAACTAATGTTACCTTATGAAACTTAGGTGATTTCAAATATTTTCAAGTTATTGACGAACACTGAGATTGTCTAATAGAAAAAGATACAAGAAGTCATTAATTTGCAATAATTGATCACCCAAAAAAGATTTACGATTTTTTTTAACAATTTTTTGATAGGAGGTTTTTATTTTAATCTTAAATAATAAAATTAAAACTAACCAAAAAATATATCCCAGTTTGTTACTAATTATTATTTTATAGAATGCATATGTTTTGTTTCAATCCTACAAAATAACATAACAAATTCAAAAAAATTAAATTGTTGCAATAAATTGTTTAATATGAAAAAAATGTATAGGATGCGCACTTTTTTAATTATAAAAACAAGAAATCAGAATCAACCTTAAATTCGGTTGGGATTTATTGAGGTAACAAAAAGAAAAATAAACACTTAATTCTTTCTACAAAAAGGGGCTTAAAAATGTTAATTTTGTAAAAATTTTGTTTGTAATAAAATGTTGGTAGCTGCACCACCATCTATTTTTAATAAACACATATCCAAAGTAAAAACATATATCTTATAGGCCAAGGTCGTTTAAATTCGTTTCGTTTCGGTTAAAAAAAATTTATAAATTAATTTTTTTCTTTTTCTATGAACGGGCTTCAAGGAAAAAATTCTCTTAATGAGGATCAAAAACAATATTTTTTTAGGGTATAAAATCTACGTGGCATATTTTCATTGTGTTAGATAAATTTTTATAACTTAAAAGTCTTCTCTGAAAAGTATTTGTCAAAGAGTGATTTTATATTTACTGATTAGCGATTATTAAAACCTCTGAGCTTCTCAAGGTGAAATAATTATACACGAGCGAAAGTTTAAATATTGCTAAATTGATAAGGTCATACTAATTCAAAAGTTACACTGCTTCTAAAATACTGCGTAATAATTTTTTCATACATTTAAAAAAAATGAGGACCTTTCATACTCTTGTCTTAACCCTGAACATTATTCTTAATTCTATTGGTGTGTGAAGAATAAATAATTATCATTTTTTGTTAATAAATCTAAAATACTATATAAACCCTATGATAGTAAACCACTATTATTATTTTTATTCTTATCATTTTTTTGCTACTAATGTATAATAATTAAATAAGTTTTTAGGACTTGCTTATTTTAAGCATTTTTTTATTGTTACAAAATCGCGTTCTTTTACTAAACTTTTCATAATTGTGGAATAATAATTATTTAAAATAATAAATACCTATATTTTACAATTTATGTTGGTATATAAGTATAAATAATCGAATTAGGCTTTCACTATTTTTAATAAATTTTTAACATTTCTCATTGTTTTTTTTTGTCTTTTCACAGAAATATCATCAGGTATGCCGCCCAAAGAAAGAGACTTTCTGGCCAATTTTGGGACGAAAAGTGAATCTGCGAATCATTCAGGTAACCCTAGCAGAAATAAAAATTATTTATATAAGTTTTAATTAATAAACTATGTAAAAACAGTCGTAATCTCTTTAGCTAGAAAATGGGCTTCATGGATGGAACTTTTTTCGCAATGTTTTGCAGAAAGATTTTTCAAATAGCATACCGGAATTTTTTAGCATCATTTTTTAAATCTCTTTCCTTTTAAAAGCATGCTGTCCAATAAGATATTTCTTACAACAACCCTTAAATTTAATCAAAAATTTAAAACAAAAGATGTTTTGTGCATTTATTATGAAGAAATTTCCCCGCAGCAGCTTTGTAAACAAATCTTGCGTGTTTTTTTATCCGGTTTGTAGCGGAAATTTATCAAATTCACGGAATTTATCAGAATCACGGAATTCACGGAATTCATGGAATTGAAGGAAATCACAAAACCTGTGGAACTCGCGGAATTCATGGAATTAAAGGAATTTGCGAAATTTGTGGCAGTCATAAAATTTACTGAATTAAGGAAATTCAAGGAATAAGGGCAATTCAAGGAATTCATGGAATTCGAGGAATTCACGGAATTAAAGAAATTCATGGAATTCACAGAGTTGACTGAATTCAAGGGATTTAAGAAATTTATGGGATTCATGGATTCATGCTTAATTTATGGTATATCCCTAATTCAAGAAATTTGCTGAATTGACTGTAATCACTGAATTAACGTAATTAAAGGAATTTAAGGAATTCTTGTAACAACCGGAATTCACAGAATCCATGCAATTCGTGGAATTCATGGAATTCAAGGAATATATGGAATTAAAGGAATTCAGAGAATTAAAGAAATTTACGTAATTGATAGTATTCACGTAATTTATGAAATTCACTGTATTTATATAATATACGGAATTTGTGGAATTCCAGAAATTAACCGAAATCACAAAGATCAAAGAATTTACTGACATCAGAGACTTCACTAATTTTCGGAACTCATGGAATTCATCGAATTTACAAAATTCATGGAATTAATGGAATTCATGGAATTAATGGAATTCGCGACATTCAAGAAATTCATCAAATTCCTTGAATTTACGGAATTAGTGGAATTCATGAAATTCAAAGAATTCGCGGAATTCATAGAGTTGAATGACTTCAAGGGATTTACGAAATTTATAGGATTCATGGAGTTTATGACATCGCTTAATTCGTGGAATTCATGGAATCGATGAAGTTTAAAGAATTCACGGAATTCAAGGAATTTACGAAATTCACGGAATACCCTTAATTCATGGAATACGCTTAATTCATGGAATTAGCCGAATTGACTGTAATCACTGAATTAACGTAATTAAAGGAATTTAAGGAATTCGTGTAACAATCGGAATTCACAGAATCCATACAATTCGTGGAATTCACGGAATACATGACAATGACGGAATTCACGAGATTCATGGAAATGAAGGAAATCACGAAATCTATGGAACTCGCGGAATTCGTGGAATGAAATGAATTTTTGAAATTTATGACAGTCATAAAGTTCACGGAATTAATGAAATTCAAGGAATTGATGGAATTGAAGGAATTCATGGAATGAAACGAATTCACGTAATTGATAGACTTGACGGAATTTATGAAATTCGCGGAATTTATAGAATTCACAGAATTTGTGAAATATCAGGAATTAACCAAAATCACGAAGTTCAAAGAATTCAGTGAAATCACAGAATTCACTGGTTTGCGGAATTTACGGAATTCATCGAATTTACGAAATTCATGGAATTTATGGAATTCGCGAAATTCTCGAAATTCATCAAATTCATGGAATTCACGGAATTCGCGAAATTCGCGAAATTCATCAAATTCATGGAATTCACGGAATTCGCGAAATTCATCAAATTCATGGAATTCACGGAATTCGCACAAATCATGGAAATAAAGGAATTTAGAAAATTTGCCGAATGCGTGGAATTCGAGGAATAAGTGGAATTCATGGAATTTAAAGACTTCACGGAATTCAGGGAATTAAAATAATTCACGGAATTCAAGGAATTAACGAAATTCACGGAATACGCTTAATTCATGGAAATCGCTAACTTGACTGTAATCACTGAATTAACGTTATCATAGGAATTTAAGGAATTCTTGTAAGAACCGGAATTTACAGAATTCATGCCTTTCGTGGAACTCACGGAATTCATAAAATTCACAAGATTCATGACAATGACGGAATCCACGGAATTCTTGGAAATGAAGGAAATCACGAAATCTAGGGAACTCGCGGAATTCTTGGAATTAAAGGAATTTGCGAAAGTGATAGAATTTACGGAAATTATGCCATTTGCGGTATGTATGGAATTCACGGAATTTGTGAAATTCAATAAATTCATCGACTTCATGGAATTCACGAAATTCAAAATAATAACGGAATGCACGGAATTCATGAAAATGAAGGAATTTATGGAATTAAATGAATTTACGTAATTGATAGAATTTACGGAATTTATGGAATTCGCGGAATTTATAGAATTCACGGAGTTTCTGGCACTCAAGGAATTAACCGAAATCACTGGTTCGCGGAAGTCACGGAATTCATCGAATTTACGAAATTTATAGAATTTATTGAATTCGCGACATAGAAATCTTAAGTTTCAAACTAAGAGTTTGTTTTTGGGAAACGTAATATATATGTCATCGGTGAGCATAGATGGGTTAATTTTCAAGTTTCAAGTAATTAATTTGGAGCTCTAAATCATCTTAACATTGTTCAAGTTGGTTTTTCATGAGTGGCGACCCTTTTTTCGGATGTTAAGAGAGCAAAAAAATTTCTTTTAGCATAAAATAAGCACACAAAAAATATCACGTATTCCGTTTTTTCATTTGCTTTTGTAGCAGCGCTGACTTGACGGACCTGATTTTAGACGTACTATAGAATAACCCTATACGATTATCAAATTAGGAAATACTTAAGTATCATAAATCTAAAAGATGCATCTATTTTCATTGCATTTATTAATTCTAATGCCAGCTTAAATATTTATAATGTAAAAGTACAGTTCAATGGTAAACTATGTCATTATTGAAAAACCTATAAAATTAAATGAAATTCGGTAGCATGCAATAAAATGACATTACGAACTTTTACAATTTGAAATATCAAAATTTGGTGTACAGGTTTGAAAAAACCTTTGTATACTTTAGGAAAAATTTAACCCTATGTTTCTTGTTGCAGAGTTATGGCTACAGTACGAGTGCTTGCCTAACAGCAACCCCGTTCCTAGTACACCTCGTTGCGAAACTTCTTTTTCGTCCCACAGAAATCCAATAGAAAGGAATTTTTTGCTTGCCGGATCTCATTCTTCGACCGAGGTTCCGCCACTTCAGGAGCCTCCTCTTCGTGTTAGGTCCAGGTCCCCTTATTCCAGGAAACTTTCTTTTAAAATGCTTGGATTTAGATTTGAAGATCTTAGATCTGTTCGACTTATTTCAAAAAAGAATCCGGACCGGATATTCCAAATTGGAAGATACGCTTTTCCTCCCCATACAGCAATTCAATTGAGACAATATAGTAATACCCGTAAACCCATGCCAACCGAAGAACAAATTATACTATCAACCTCCGATGGTGACATCTTTGGAATATTGGACAAAACAAAAAAAGAGACGATTCTGCGTGGAATATATATAAATGGTCGTTTGGGGGAAACGCGAGTGAAATTAAACATGCACAACGGCCAAGTTGATGAATTGACTCTAAAAGAAATCGCGGAATGTCCATTAGGCAACCAAAGCCGAATTTCCCAGAATTTTCAAATACTACGTGTGTAAGCAACGATTCTTCACACCATTCATTCGATTTTGAAAGTTCTGCCCTCTGCTCGCGTTAATACATTTTCTTCGGAACTGGGATGCATTCCTGTCGTATCTTGCATTTCTTAATCGGTATATTGAGTATTAAACAAGGGAACATTTTGCCGTATTTAAAGTTTCTAGTCCGTCAAATTTTTGTGTAATAAGGAACTTTCTGTTCCGCTGATATTTTTTGCTACTGCGGAAAAATTATCATAAACTGAGACACTTTAGATTCGAATCACGAATCCAAGACATCATTGTTTCTCGATTGTCTTTCATATTAAGAACCTTAGGAAAGGGTTTCCAGATGTGACTAGTCACTAAGAAGAGTATTTTTTAAAGGGATATTTGAAAAAGAGTTTCGAGTTGAGACCGATCACTCGTCTATTACCAGTCACTGATGTATTTTTTTGAAGGGATATTTATTCTAATTACACAAAATAAAAAATTGAATGAGATATCTTTTAGAACTGATTGCCAAACCTTTCTTTCCCAATTTTTGTAAATACTTAAGTAAAAATCACATTAAAAAATATATATGCATTATTCTTTTTTGTCTATACAGAAATATCATTAGTTATGCCGCTAGAAAATGTTCTACAAGCATGTAACATTGTTCTCAGTTCATTATGAAAAATTTTTGAAAAAGTTAACCATACCGAAATTTGTATTATTTTGTCGAACACCAAATAAAAAAAGTTAAGAGCTATTTTATTAACCGCCTGTAAAGAAATTGCTCTCAAGCATAATGTACCTTACGCAAAACTATTATAAGAAAATGAGAATAAGCTTCTAATAATGTTCTTCTAACAAATTTCTTGCAATTTTCTAGCTATTATTCGAAATTCATTATAGAAAATCATTATATAGAAAATTATCTTAGAATAGTAATTATTAAACAAAAATAAACGAAAATAGAAAGAATTATTTCTTTTGGGTTCTTTAATCTTTGACAGCTATTTGTGATACAAGTGCGCAATTATCATTAAACTTCAAAGTTTGTTTGCATTGATTAACAAAAAAGCTATTCGATAATTGTAATTATAAAACAGAAAGCCTTTGGCTTCAAATAGTTTTTTAAATATGATCTAAAGTATAATTATTATATATATAAAGTTAAATATTTACTAATTTTAATTATTGGCTTAGTGAGCAGAATTTTCTAAAAATAAAATCAGGAATCGAACGACTAAATTTGGACAATCAGCGTAAAATGTTCCCATTCTAATCTGAAAATAAAAATCATCTTCTTCCCTAAAAAAGAAAAGAAAAAGAATTTCTCCCCTTGGCAAAAAACAAAAAAAAAGGAAAGAAAAAATAAGAAGGCACCATCCAAATCCCCTTCAAGACAACAGGAACAGCAACACCTCCATGATGCTATCTCCCTGACACCCAATAAAGTTCTGATGGTCAAAAGGCAAACCAATTGTAAATAAACCTGAAATATAAATGAGCTGCAATCCAAGTCAGCCTAATTAAAATTGAAGAATCTTAAATGAAATTAAAATAAAATTTAAAATCCTAATTAACGTCCAATAATCAAGTTAATGAGCAGAATTTCCTGAAAATAATATCAAAAATCCAACGACTAGATTTGGACAATCAGCATAAAATGTTCCCATTCCAATCAAAGTGTTATTTTAAATGAGAACCCCTATTTTTCACACCGGATTCGAAAATAGCGGAAAATGTTACGTCCGAAATGGTACATTACAATTTTTTGCATGAGGATCAGCGGAACCTTGGGGCTTTTAGGTGGAGGTAGCGACAGAATCACGACTTGCTAGAATTCTACGATACAAGTGTAACCCCTGAACGAGAGAACTCCATGACATGACTGCATGCTCTGGTGTGCGAGAAACACCCTGGGCTGTCGCTCTTTTCGCATCAAACTCTGCGAAACCATACCGAAGTACTCCAAAAAGGGGGTTATGTTAGCGGAGCGCCTACTCTAGCACAGCCAGGACAAGCCGACAGCAGAGAAAGAGTGGAAAGACATCAACATCCAGGTTTCTCCAAAGCATTAATATCTGGCTGAAATGGATGAAGAGCTTCGTGTACAATTTTTCAAAGAATCCGACCTCTGGACTATTAATTGTTTTGTGTATAATGCAGCGAGAGCTTTGGGCGATGCAAACCGTAAAAAAAACCAACGGTTCATCATAAAACCAAAAGACGAATGCAGCAACTCGCCATAAAGATAGGCTGGACTAGACAGCACGCGTTCATCATTCAGTGTTTGATTGACTACATAACGTTTGGCAAGAATTTTACAGCCAAGGTTCCAAAGTTAGAGCGCGAACTCCGGATCCGTTATCACACACCTAACAAGTCAAAGCTACTGACCATCAAGCAGAACATTGTTGAGATAGGCTAAATAATTATTTTTTCTAGATGCTCCGTACAGGGCAATCAATAATTTTTCTCCATCTGAAGTAATGTCTTCAGGACAAACTATCTCTTCCTTGAAAACTTAAACAGTCTGATTCAAATTCCCAGAATTTTTTAGCACTTTCAGGAACATGTCGGGTCACACTGTTTTGACTCTCGAATCACCAACGAAGCCTGTCGTTTGTTTTAACTTTTATGTTAGGCACCTGGCAGGTATCCGCCTACATAAGCCTCGTTGGATGCGGCTTTGTCTACCGACGTCACCAAATAAGTTACAAAAGTTCAATGATTTATTTGGTTGTATAAAAAGAAATACTTCTTACGCTAAAATATCTTACTCCGCGATATTAGTTTAGTTCGTTACGGTCTAACCTAACCAACTCGAGTTCACAAAATACTACGTCAGATTATGCGACAGAGCTTTGTTGGCTGAATCATTTCTGAAAGTTAGCCGTTCTGAAGCAAAAGCACTATTACTTTACTGTACCTAAGAGACACCCCACAGCACTCCGCATATCACCTGAGACTCTCACTTTGGACCCTGACACTTCCCGGCATCTATTTTTATGCGTCCACTCCAAAACTTTACGGGCGCGCTCGGCTCATCCCACTGAGGTCGTACTTGACGAGCCGAACGTTCCCTGCAATTATAATTTTCTAAACACTTTAATTTCACATGAGAGTCCCACGCGTCCCTAAAAATATTTTACCTTTCTGACCCTACGCGGTAATGGACGACCTAAGCCGCGTGTGAAATCAGTTCGAGCCCTTTTAGCCTATAATTCAAGTAAAAAAACGAACGACCACCTTGTAGCTATTTGGCCAATTTGTACGGCTAGTCATTTTACAATTGGGTTATGCTAAGTCCGTAACCTTGGTTATCGTCCGCGTCCCTCGATCGGTCTTTTCGTTCGCCTACCGAACACGCGAAACCGCCAGCTTCGCGTCCGCAACTTTTCAACTTTTTAAGCTGCTGCTCTCTTCCTTTAGACCCTCGGGATATGCTCCTGATGATTGACCTGGTGCGATGAAAGACTGTACGGTTCACTGTACCAATACGCGCCTCCGCAACACTCTCTTCGTGATCTCTAGACACCAGACTGCTGAGACTTCCATTGGCCGGTCCCGTCAGTTAATAGAAGATGGCCGCCAGCGTGCCAACGTGGCCGCCAGTACTGTAAAGGCCAATGCAGACTAGCCGTTCTCGGTTGCGGTTCACCGGTCCGGTTGGACTCTCGGCCAATCAACGCGTACTCGGTCCCGGTTCCGGTTCGGTTCGAGTATTTAGGTTTGATTCTAATTTCAACCGTGCCGTTCGCAACCGTAGCCAATGAGAGCGCTCGCAAAGCCACGAGGCCTGTCAGCTGTT